>LOJH01007970.1:0-22273 GCA_001685095.1 Ellobius talpinus | reverse complement strand
CACACACACACACACACACACACACACACACACACACACACACATATACACACATTCGGGCACCCCAAGTTTTCATCACCAATTTATCTGTTGATGTGCAGCTAGGATGACTGCAATTTTTTGCTGCAGTGAATAAAGCAGCAATATGATGCTGCAAATTCCTCTAAACTAGGGTATGGTGTTCCCTAACTGTACAGAAGTTCACTGAGACTTCTTTAAGTTCTATAGACCTTGGTTTGTTTCAGTGTGTGGTGCTTTTTATTTGCAACGTTTATTCTTTTTTATTAGAAAGTTAACACAAAAGGAAAACCAAAAAGTCACGTTTTCTGTGAGCAAAGGGGATAGCCATAAGAACAAGGAGCTCATGTCACGAATATAGCAATTGGAAGCAAAAAACAGCGCTAAAAAGGTATTAGACTGACGTTACATTTTAAAAGATTTATTTTATTATCATTATTATTGTGCATGTGAGTGTGAGTGTGTGTGTGTGTGTGTGTGTGTGTGTGTGTTCCCACAGGCACGTGGCTGCCTGAGGATGCCAGGAGAGGGTGTCAGTCCTCCAGGACCTACAACTAACTGCAGGACAGTTTTAAGCCACATGATAGTGGGTGCTGAGACAGGAACCCTGATCTTCCGCAAGAGCCATCAATACTCTTACCCGCTGAGCCACCCCCCGCCCATATTAAAATAGCTAAAACACCAAGAAAACAAAAATAGAAATTGGATGAGAGATGGAGACCTGCTAGAGAAAAGATTCAGCTTCTCGGTGACCAAAGCCTGAGAGAAAACACGTTTGTCACTGACAGCAATAAGAACACTCTCTCCTTGGCTATAGCTGAACACAGTGAAAAACACGCAGATGAATCTCAGATACCTTACATAATCATAACCCAAGTACATTCGAGGTACAAACACAGGCTTCTAACCTGTTTGGTTTTTCTAGATGAGTGAACAAGTTCTCTGTCAACTCCAATGTCACCAAGCACGCTTATTAGCATGAAAATGTATTCATGGAATGTCCACAGCACCCGCTGCTGAGGTTACAGAACTACACAGCTGTGCCGGAATGGCTTAAATAATCACAAACTATACCCGCCAAATGGCTCAACATATGTTGGGAGAATGCCTCACTACCAGCTTATGGTTATTCTAGAAGGGAAACTCAGGTTCCACTGCCATGCCAGGAAGAAAAGGATGAGAGGGACTGGGAGGTGGTGGCCAAGGAAGGGCTCAGGACCAGGTGCTGCCAGACAGGGACTCTAATCTTGGCTCCATTACTAATTAGCAGTGTGACTGAGGGCAAATTACTTAATCCCTCTGGCTTCAGCTTCCAACTATGTAGCCCAGAGGCAAGTTCTGTTTACCAGCCCCAGCAGACTCTGAAAGCTCAGCCGCAATGCTCCGTTACCGCCAACAGGAGCAGGCAGTGCTGAAGGCTGGGTAGCTGGCTGGCACAGACCTAGCATGGGGAAGCCACCTCCTGTGGACTCCTGTGCCTCAGGACGAGGTGATCCAGCAGAGAGGAACCAGTGTGGCATCAACAAGGCCTGCCCAACTTAAAACAGTCTTCACGCTCACTTAGAACACTGGGATCAAGTTGTGTGGACACTATCACAAGATGCTAACAAGACACTCAACTTCGCATGCAACCCAGACTTGCAAGGATCAGAATTATAGCATGCCTAGAACCTTCCACTGCTTTCCCAGATAAAAATGATGTGAAGAAACATCTCTCTCCTCATTTCTGCAAGAAGCAATCACATTAGAATTTACTCTGTGACCTGTGACCACCCCCCACCCCCACTCCCATTAAGAGAAGAACAAATTCTTACAGTATTTCAGTAACTAACTTGCAAAGTTCAGACAGCTACCTCTGAAGCAGCCATAGGGTTATTGCAAGTATTTGGTGGTCAAAGCAGACAGCATATGGGCAGGCAGGTGGGAACCGCAGTCTCCAGGAAGGTACTTTAAAGGAAGCAGCTGGCAGGCATGGTTTGCTAAATTCATTAGATTTTAAAGATAGGATAGGAATTTGTGATTTCTTATGAAATACTCAAAATTTTGAAGACAGGCAACTGATTCCTATTTTTGGAGTATTCTGGATACCAAACAAATATCTATGAATAATATAATTATCTTAAAAGATTTTAAAATGTTCTTACACCCTTCTGTTTAAGACAAGTTAGTGTATCGACATAGAAGAAAGTCGGTATTTGTCCTTCATGTACATTCCTTAAAGTGACCCAAGCCTCAAGCTCCCTCCCAGGAATATAGTGGCTCTGTATGTACATCTAGTCTGCCTTGCTTTGCTCTCAGCACTGCCGATTTGGCTCCAGGTTCGTGAGGTTTTGGACTCACTGCTGAGGCTAATGAGAAAAACGAACTGAGAAAAGTAAAGCTTAAGCCAGCAGTTATGGTCCTAATAGACTTGGTCTAGTTGGTTTGTTTCTCCTGTTTTTATCTGGGAGGGGCGGGGGGGAGGAAGACAGATAGAGGAGGCAATGTGCCTGGACTGCATTCCCATACCTTGCTGGCGTCGTGTGTGCTGTGGGCATGGTACTGCGGGAAGCATTTAGAACACCTGCTCTGTCCCAGCCAGGGAGTCTCAAGCCCAGAAGCATCTTCTACCTCCACCACAGTGAGATACTCCCTTGTGAATGACAGGAGAAAGTACACTGAGCTAGAAGCTTGGGAGAGCAGTGCTCCTGACTCACTGGAAGGCAGAATAGAGCACAAGCCAGTCAGAGTGGTCACAAGGCATCCAAGCAGGGAGGGGGGCTGCCGTCCTGCTCCAGTACTCTGTCCAGAGGCATGGAGTGAGTCTGTACATACACCCTACCCTGTACCACAGGGACAGGACAGCACAGTCTCCAGGTGTACGCTCAGGTGACAGTGTGCAAGAGACACTTAGACATGTTTCCAGTAAGACTGGTGGCAACGCACATTAAACTTCTCAGCACTGAAAATTAAAAGAACACTTTTTAAAATACAAATGATTGCTTTCAGACTTCATTTAGAAAGACTGAACTATTGGCTGCGCATATAGAAAGCACTGAGATGTGAGCCTCCAAAGGGCCATCTTCCATGATGCGTTCTTTGGAGGGTTCTGAAGGACGTTTACAAAAATGGGGCAAGGAGAGTGAACGAGGGGAAACGGAGAAGTAGAGACGAGGAGAAGGGTGCTGAGGAAAACATGACTCAAAACTGCACTCCATGCCCAGCGTGGATCTCATGCTAAGGCTTCACCAGAACTAAAAACTCAAGCCAATGGACCTCTTGTTCTTTGGTGAATTCCCTCTGCGTCCATTTCTAGAACCTCCTCGTGCCGTTTTTACAAAACTCCCAGCAGGAAGAGTGACGTACTCATTGTCACTGCCAAGTCCCTGCAAAAAGGGCAGCCAGCCCCTGTGTTTCCATAATCACATCCCTGTCAAAGTGGTACAATGTCTGGCCCACAAGCATAATGACAGGCCCACACGCTGTTCTTATCCTTAGACCATATGATATCCCAAGTGTTGCCCACACACGGGGAGCGGACGTTAGAGGTGTGGTTCCTACACCTTACACCGAGGCACCCCAGGCACCCAAAGCCAAATAACAGGGCTATCAGTACCACCTCTAAGAACCTCGGCCTGATACTACTCCGTATCCACATGTGGTCCTGTTAGATGTCCTTCAGTGACAGTACATCTGTGGTGACTGATGGAACAGACTGCAGGGATCATCTCCCCCAAGACCTACCTGCCGATGGAGAAGAGGGTGGTGTACCATCTGTTTCCGAAGTTTGAGAGACTGCATAGCACCCAATAGGCTCACATATCACTTCCGTAATCATGGTGTTGGGAGAACGAAACAGCCACCTTCTTTTTCCTTTTGAGTTGACACGCATGACTTCTCCAATCTGTTACTGAAGTTCTAGGTCATAAATACCTATTAAGTGGGTTTTGACCTTGCAATTTTGAATTGTTAGGTAACTTCTGACTAGGTCATTGTGAAAACATTAATAAAATACTCTAGGCATGAGAGTACTTAGGGAGTCCACTGTATCAGACTTTAATCAGCATCCTGCAGACAGGACAACAATATTGAAATTTAACTTTTGGTATGTTATAAAAAGACCCATCATGGTGAATGAATGTTGTAGAATATTCACCCCCCCAAGAACATGCTAGTCTATGATTTAAATAGAATATTTTTGTTTATTTCTTGTCTTACTTTATCTCAATTTCCCAAGAACAGTTTTTAGTACATGTCTTCAAGATTTTATTTTTCAAGATCTTCCATGCCAAGTTGGCTAATTTTCATTCCATTGAGGCCCTTCTGTTAATTCAAAAGCGTCTCCATTCGTCAACTCCAGAATATCAAAACAAGAATGTGCTCAAAACTCCTTTGAAGGCTTCTCTGGACCTCCACACACAGCTGGGTTCGTGTGATGAGCAAGGCCCTTCTAGATGCTTGGCTCTGGGCCTCCCCACAACCATGGCCCCATGGGCATCCCTTGCAGTATCTCCTATGGTGTTCCCTATTCTTCCCGCCTTTCAGGGATGGATGCTCTCTCCCTCTCAAGAGCAATGTCTGTTCACTCATCACTCACGTCAGCAAGGCTCTAGGAGTGACTCAATAAGTAATAATTAACTAGTAAACAACGAACTTTCGTTTATTACAGGAGTGAGATGTTCTATTATTAAACTCCCAGGGCTGGGAAGACAGCTCAGTCAGTAAAGTACATGTCAGGCAAGCATGAGGACCTGAGTTCAACTCCCGACATCCCTTAAAAGCTGAGCATGGCAAGGCATTCTTATGCTCTCATTGCTGGGGGTGGAGGATGGGCGGATACACTAGGACTCCAGGGGCTTGCTGCCTGGCCAGTCAGCTTAGCCTCATCTGTGAGCCGCAGGTCCCAGTGAGGGACAGACACTGTTTCATAAAGCAAGGAGGCCAGGATGGCCCCAGAGGAACAAAACCAGAGGTTGACCTCTGGCCTCCATGTGCATACCCATGTATGTGCACCTGCATACATTAACATAAAATTAAAGAAACAAGCAAATAAATAACCCAAAGATGTTACAAGCGATGTTACTGTGTAAGAAAGTTTGATAAAGGCTCACATTAAAAACAAATAACCAAGAGCAGACCAATTCCTTAGAACAGGTCCAGTCCTCCTCATCCAACCTGCTAGAACCTGCTAGGACCAGAAGTGCTTGAGAGTCTGGACTGTTCTTTCTTTTGCACCTTGATACTTGCATAAGTAAAATGAATTACCTCAGAGAAGGGAGCCCAAACCCAAACTGAAGTTCCTTTACACTTTATACTGGCCATGCACTGGATAGTCCAAAAGTCATTTTGTACAATGGTTTTTGTGTTTTGACTATGGACTGTCAGGTGCAGAATCCCCCACAAGCGGCATCACGGTGACATTTTCAGCTACCCCATCAGTACCACGTATGCCAAGCGCGTATGTTAAATCCGCCCCTTCCCTAGCTGGCTCCTGACACCAGCAGGGAGCGCTCCTCCTCAGCTTGCTTGGTGACTGCTGGCTCTTCTCACCCTTTATTCCCTCACTGGATATTATCCACTCTTGTGGCTTCAACCACCACTCATACGCTAATGACTTCCAAATCTGTTTCACAGAATTGGCCCCTGCCCAGCTACAGACTAACCATTTACCAGACAAGTGTGCGCTTATCTACACAAATCCACTCAAGTAGGCTCCCAAGAAATGTGAAAAAAAATACTTGGATGCTTCATATGCACTTGGATGCCTCGGAGTCCTCAAAAATCCAAAGGAAAAACAAGGAAACGCACTTTCCCCTCTAGGCATGTTCTCTCAGGCCACGGGCCAATTCACGATTACTCAAGACAGTCAGTCTTGACTTCATCCTTCCCACCTGATCACCAATTTTACTCCCCAACACCCCTTATTTTTCCCATCCTCGATTCCTCTAATCTCCTTGGCCATGACCCCCACCACTTCCAGCATAGGTAACTTAATTCATCTTTTAATTCATTTCATGTTTCCAGCTAGGACCTCACCAATGCAGCTTCCTCATGAAATGAAGGGCTTTGGCCAGAAGCTGCAGCTCCCCTTCTCTCCACCCCATCCCCCCTCCATCCCCTTCTCTCCACCCCAACCTCCATCCCTTTCTTTCCAGCTCCAGAGAAAACAGCAGGAGGTTGACCCACCCACATGACTGATACTATAGCCAAAGTTACAATCTAATGTCCACACCACAATCTCCTCCACCCTCTCTTTTCTAGGGTCATGGATGCTTCTTGGTTCTGAAGCTAACCCTCTTATCTCAAGCAAAGCACTACCTGTATGTACTTTAATATTCATTTTTCATGTTTATCACAAAATACAGAGATAATATTCTCCCTCTTTCTACTTTCTTTCCTATTGATTTTTAAACTCCCTGAACAGACCATTGGCTTATGACCCTTTTACATCTAAGAGCACTTTATATTCATGAGTTATTTAACAACTAGACCAAATGTATTCAAACAAAGTTCTTAGTAAGGACTTAGATATCTCGACTGTTCCCCCACCGCTCCTTTACATGCGAGAGAGTGAGGTAAACACATACATTTAGAAACAAAATGACAACCTAAGCTCATATTGCTGTTAGTTTCCTTTCTAAATACAGAGATTAAACCCACTCATAAAGGGCTGCAGAAATTCTGGGAGGAAAATGCTATTACGCAATCATTCTGTGCATTTCAAATGCTGATTCTGGCTATCTCTGCCAGGCAAAGAGGAACTCTAAGTTTGCAGACAGCATGAACTGTATGTACATTATTAAGGGGCAGGCACTTTTATGAGTTCTTTAAATTCCCTATTGGTTTAATTCTCATGACAACTCTATGACGTCAATGTCACTCTCCTCCCCCATTTTAGAGTAAGACACTGAGACACAGGGAATGTCCCACAGCCAAGAGGCAGGGCTAGGAAATCAGAACTCAGCACCGGCTACAAGATTCACGAAACTGTGAAATCCACAAGAGAAGACTCAGAGAACCTGAGGCAGGAGTCCAGGGCTCCAGCACCTACTGTCACTAAAATGGTGGCAGCAGGGACAAGACCAAAGACAAAGCTGGAAGGTTAGGTCTTAGCTCTCGAATGGCAGGCCTCTGACTCAAGGTTGTCCTTACTTTACATGCCCCCGGAACAAATGACAACAAATGACGCAAACACAATCCTACAGGGGCTGTCCTCTCAGGGCACCTTGTCAGTTACCTCGAGCAACCAGCAGTGGCAGACCGTGCTCTCCTTCCACCTTGTTGAGTTAATGCTGTAGGAGGGGACATGTCACCTGCAGCTGCACGCGATAACCACATCCTGATTCGAAAGTCTGCGCCAAGAGGATGAAATGGAAAAATCCATCTTAGCGGTCCCCTTCCAACTCTGAGCATACTTTTGATTAGTTGAGCTCCTAATGAGCAGGTGCAAAGGCGAACACACCCAGAAGCCAGCCAGCCAGCCAAAGTGGCTGTGAGTAGCCAAGGGTAGTGCAGCGGGGGTGAGCTGCAGCCCCCAGCCTGCACCTCCATCTGCTTCCCACCAGAGATGGACAGGGTGTCCTACAGCTATGAAGTTTCCAGTGTTTCAAAGTCTGAACTGCTGTCTTGTCTCACACAGACTCAGAACGAAGAGGAATGAGGAGCTGCTGTCCACAGCATAGGCACCTTCACCTACAGGCACTGGAGGCCTATCCAGGCTTTCCCCATTCCTAATCAGAGGAAGGGTTTTGCTACTTTAAAAAAAAAAAAAAGTGAAATCTCCTTATTTCTAAATGCCATTTAGGGGGAAAATACCACAACCTATTCGAGCCAAACAAAACACACTTCCAGGCCAAAACACTTCTTAGGGAGACAGCTAAAAGCCTGCCTTCAAATGAAATGGCAAACGAAGAAAAAAAACCTCATCTTAAAATGTAATTGTTCTAATATTTGTATTTCAAATGCACAGATACTGTCCTAAATGTGTCTTAATGTTTTAGTACTTTTCTAGTCAAGAATCTGAAATCTTTTACCCCCAAAGAACTCTGTTTGTTTCCCTTTTATTCTCAGACCTCAAAACCCTAGGCATCAGTTTAGAGTACAAGTGCTTTTCAAAAGAGGGAAGGGAAGGGAAGGGGAGGGGAGGGGAGGGAAGGGGAAGAAGGAAAGGAGGAGGAAGGGGAAGAAGGAAAGGAGGAGGAATGGGGGAGGAAGGGGGAAGGGGAAGAGGGCTCACTCTACCTTAAATGTAAGAGTGGAATAGAAAAAAAAACCAAAGGCTTAGAAGCAATTGGTATTTGGCAGAAATCCTTCAACGAGAGTCATTTTGTCAAGAAGCAGACTGCAGTAACTGTTTGTGACCAAAGAGGTGACAAGAAGCCTGAAGGAAGGGCTGGTTTATTCTGGCTCCTGGTTTGAGGGTCAGGCCAGCAAAGTGGGGAAGACATGATGGCAGGAACACAAGGCTGCTGGTCACATTCTGTCACTAATTAGCATAAAGCTAAAGTTCTACTCTCCTTTTGCTTCATCCAACTTGAATGAAAACCAGTGCACAGTGCTACATCATTCCCTTCATAGTGGGCCTGCCCCATCACTTAAACTTCTCTGGAAACAGACACGGGCGCGTGCGCACACACAAACACACACACACACACACACACACACACACACAGGCCCTGAAGTTTGCTTTCTAGGTGACTGTAAAGTTCATCAAGTTGAGGATCTGGATTAAGCACTGGAGTGGCAGGGATCTACACCCCAGGGATCCACAGGCCTGATATTGATCCTGGATTTGACTACGTGCACAAAGTATTGAGAAAGTATTGATCTGGGGTACTGAGAGAGGGATCTGGAAGAGAGAATGGGTCACAGTGGCCAGCTGTACCCCTGACCTGACAAACTCTTGGACTAGGAGACCAAGAGGCAGGAAAAGACATAACGTGTGAATGAGATCTTGCCTAAGGTCCCAATGGTGTTTGAGAACCAGACAACCACTCTGAATAAACAGAGCTAACGGCTCCTTTTACCAGCTGACCAGCTTACTTGGAGTGCTAGTTAATGATGTCAAGCAAGACAGAAGGGATAAACAACTGTGAGGTTCTCTCTCTGTGTGTGTGTGTGTGTGTGTGTGTGTGTGTGTGTGTGACATTTTTCATCAATGTGCTGGATAAAGCCTGCCATTAAAGTTGGGGAAGGAAAAAAATGTACAGAACAGCAAATCCAATAAGGAATTTGTCAAGAAACCAATCCAATAAGTTAACTCAATAGAACACATGTAACACTGGCAATTTCGGGGTACAAATGAACACGACAACAGTGGTAACTCATGGGACATGAACAGATACAGGTTGGGGAGGAAACTATAACTTAGCGGCCCACACTGTAACATGGCTGTCAAAGTAACAGTCCTGTCCTCTAGGGGTATTAAAATTGGAAGATTCTTTTTTAGTCTACAGAATAACAACAGATAAAATAAATAAAATTATACCCAAATTATTATACTGTTACTTTGGCAGCCATATTACAATGTGGGCCTGTGTCCTTTTTATGAATCTTCTTGAGACTAGACATAGGAAATAGCCTGTCCCTGTGGAGTTCAACAAAAACCTTACTCTTAAATGTTCTAATTCATCTCTTCACTCCCTATGTAATCCATCCTAAGGATCGTGGGTAAGTAAGCTCCGAGATTCTCCAATCACATGCCGAACGGTTCCCCACCACTCCAGTCTCATTTTAAGGACAACATAATTACTGTCTCCTTTGCTGTCACACTGGTAATGGAGAAATAAGACAAATGTCCAGGGTCAGGCTTGCTGAGTCCCTCTCAGCCCTCACTTGCTGCAATGATCCCGGGCAATTCCGCTAGCACACACAGTCAGTCTTCCCTGGCCCTGAGGAAGTTACAATCTGAGCGTGGCACAAGTTCTTTGCCATTTCCTACCAGCTTCACCCATGAACCCCATGTTTTTTCCTCCCCTTCCTCTACGGCCCATGGCTCAAGTCCAGCAAACACACAGGGCTCTGCCTTCCTCTGTCACTGCTCCACCGGGACATCCTTCCCAGATCTCCTTTTCCGTCACTTGTCCATCAGATCCCAGCTCATGTCCCCTGAATCCAACCCTCCTGTGTTCCTGCAGCCTAGCACATACACCTGCAACAGAGGACAGAAATAGCTCGCGAAACCATCTTACTCAGCAAACTGAATACGTTGATGTTTTTTCCCCTTAAGGAAAATGTCATGCAACAAATATTACAGTTTTGATATACAAGAACACAGAAATGGGCAAAAACATAAAAAGATACTAAATCAGAAGTAAGAACGCACAATTTAAATACTAAGAGACAATAAATCGTGTGTGTGATGTGTGATGCAGCCCCACGATGGTTTAGACAGTGTTAGAACGATGCCAGCCACCACTGGGCAAATGAGGAGAGGCTGAAACCCAGCTCTATTTCTGACAGTCCCTCGTTCCCCCACAGAGCTTGGGGGCAGGGGGATGTCTCTCATGTGCTACTCAATGAGGAAACAAAAGGGTTAAGAGTCTCATGACCTGTAAAGAGCAAAGCCAGAAATGGAACCCGGCTTGGGACTGTGACTCCAAGGTCTGAATCCTGAGTCATGTTATGATGTGACTTTACTTGAAAGCCTTTGACTTGACGATGATGATGGTGGTGGTGGTGGTTGTAGTAAGAATGACAAATCATTCTGATAAATCTGATAGGCATTTATTGATCATTCACTATTTGCTCAGTTCAGTGCCAGGTGTGGTGGCACATGCCTTTAGTCCTAGCAGTTGGGAGGCAGAGGCAGGAGGCAGGAGAATCTCTGTGACTTTGAGGCCAGTCTTGCCTATATAATGAGTTCTAGGATATCCAGGACCCTAGGATATCCACAGACAAACCCTGTCTCAAAACACAAAAAATAACAACAACAAAACAACAACAAAACAACAACAAATCTAACCATTTTTAGAAACTTTTCTGCAAGAGATATTGAACAAGGTGACAAAGATGTTCCCTGTGCACCTGCACTGTCTATGAGATCAGAGTGCACATCATTGGAGACTCATTGAAGGCCCCACCTCTGTAAGCATTCTGGCCACCTCTTGCAGTTTCTTAAGAACGTATGCAAGTTTAAGTAAAACCTGCAAGCATTCCGTTTTAAATTATTCTGACTTTCTAGATGTCTACAGAGCTCCTGCCTGCCCTCTCTACTGATGTAAACACAACTTGTTTCTTGCCAGTCTCAGACAGTTTGAGCTCACACCCCACACAGGTGCTTGAGTCACAGTCCCCCAGCTTGTTCTCCCCTAGTCTCATCACTATCAGAAAATGGTACAGACACCTTCCAAAAGTGTCTTGCAAAAACCACAGGCCAGGCGTGCCTATCAGCTCAGCACCTGGGAGACTGAGGCAGGAGGCAGTTCAGCCAAGGCTATACAACAAGATCCTGCCTCAGCCTTCCCCAAAACAAAGCAAAGCGCCCTAGCACTTCTTGATCCACCCCTTCCTGCACGGGAGCCTCCACCTCCTCTGCACGCCTGCCTGGTAGCTACAGCTTCATTCATTTTGCAACCAAACACTGCCCACTCTGCTCACTGCTAGCCCCAGAGTCAGCCAGGCGAGCCTCTTGCTTGCGCTGTTACCAGTCTCTGAAGCAGCCTTCACGCACGCCTCCATCCTTGCTCCCTACACACTCATTCTGCACAGAGCAGCCATGGTCACCATCCAAAAATAGCCATCAGACCCTGTCACTGTGGATTTAAAACTGGGGCCAAGTCTTATAAACACACTCCACTTTCTCTCCCATGACCCTGGCAGGCCCCGTTCCCCTTCCACACACGCCTCTCTCCTTTCAGTCACTATGGCCTCCCTCCTTCTGTTCCTCATGTGCAACCAGGCCCAGTCCCTCTCAGGACCATGTGTATGTTAGTCCTGCTGCACGGAACCTCCTTCCCTGGACCTCTCTATAGGTTCTATGTATTGCTCAGGTCTGACTTGGCATTCACTTGCTCAGCAAGCCCTCTGGCATCGCCTAGGGAAAGAAATGGCCCCTAGTGACCTCCCACAAGTCCTGCCGCCCACCCACACAGTCCTCACCCTTCACCACTGAGCCCTTAGAGCACCCATCGGTATCTCGGCATGTGATTCTTGCTTACTGCCTGGTTCTCCCCAAGCGACAGGCATGTGTCACCGAGTGAAAGAGACCCAGCTCACTTCCTCAGTGCTAAAACCCCCAGCAGTTATAAAAACTCCCAAACACACAAAAAGGTATGAAGGAAATATGTCAAATAAGCCAAATAAATGACTTTGTAAATGTAACATTATGCATAATTATGCATCATGGAAGATGATTAATTTAATCTACATTTTAAGTCATATTACAAAAGAACTTGGGGAGGAAAGGGTTTAAATCACCCACAGTTCCATATAACGGTTTATCATCAAAAGCATTCAGGACAGGAACTCACCCAAGGCAGGAACCTGGAGGCAGGAGCCGATGCAAAAGCCATGAAGAGGTGCTGCTTACTGGCTTGCTACCCATGGCTTACTCAGGCTGCTTTCTTATAGAACCCAGAACTGCCCAGCCCAGGGGTGGCACCACCCACAATGGGCTGAGCCCTCCCCCAATTGGTCACTAATTAAGAAAATGCCTTACAGCTGGATCTTATGGAGACAATTTCTCAACTGAGGCTCCTTCCTCTCTGATGACTCTAGCTTGTGTCAAGTTGACATCAAACCAGACAGTACAATGTCTAAATATGCACAGAAACTAATCTATCATCTATAATATAATATCATATGGAGTTACCTCTGAAGGTTGAGACTGAAACTTTAAAAGAATTGGTCCCCAAGTTTTCTCAATTTTTATTAAGTAAGTATATTACCTGTGTCATTTTTGAAGCTACAAACTCTCACTATGTTGCGCTGACTGACCTGGAGCTCACTATGCAAACCAAACTCACAGAGATCCACTGATCTGCCTGCCTCTGCCTCCCAAGTCCAACTGGGATTAATGGTGTGTCTACCACACCCTAAAGACAGGTCAATTTCTAAAAATGCACAGATGTAGAATAAAAACAAACAACTCCCAGTAGAGAAACAGCAGCTAATAAAATGAGCAAGTATTTTTTCTGAATTCTCAATTATGGAACAAAATGATACAAGCTACATTAAAAGTCTTTCATTTCTGACCCAGAAAAGAATTTGCAAGTTCCTGGAAGTTGAGGTTTGATAGTTTATGTCCCCATATGGGGATTAGAGAGGAACTTTGAGAGGTGGGACTCAGTGGAGGGTCTTTGGGTCATTCTAGGTGTGTGCTCAGAAGGACTGTGAAGATCCCAACCCCTGGGGGACCAAGCTTAAACACACAGACAATGGATGGTCATTAATGTCTAAATCACATTTCGGAGGCCATTTACTTCCCAGAGCATCCCAGCTGTCTTTCCTCTTGGAGGAAGCTCAGGCAAAGCTGGGTGAGGTGGCTGAAACCTGCAATCCCAGCACTTGGGGATAAGCCAGCCTGGGCTACAGAGTGAGGCCCTGTCTCAAAAGAAAACCAAGCAAACAAACAACAGCAGCAACAACAACAAAATCTAAAAAAAATCTCATAAAAAGCGCTTTTGATGACTCTGTCAAAAGCACAAAACAAAAGGCAGACCTAGCTCTGTAGCTTCTTCCACATCATTGTCCTGTAAGCATTTAAGTCTGACCCCAACAACACAGCCTGTGGCACACGGTGTCTCGAAAAACAAACAAAAAAAGACAGCGTTCAGGGCTTTGACTGTTGTGAGCTGGAAACGTCCAGAACAGAGTCCTCTCTAGCTTCATTGAGCCTGGCCTTCAGGAAAGGGTTGGCTACGTCCTGAACTTAGTCCCGAGTCTGAGTCTTCATGCCCACACAACACAGCTGGCTGCCTACCTGCCATAACAAACTCCTTGCATCTCACAAGGAGAAATTGTGGAAAGTGACCCCACCCACAAGGGAAGCAAGCTAACTCCTCTGTTTCCAGGAGGAGCAGGGAGTGAAGTAGGCTGTGGGAAACACTGGCATTGATAGAAATATGATATATGATAAAATGTTGACCTTGCAGGAGGCCCCTGGCTATGTCTATAACCCCCCATGAGGACTACAGAGTTCACAATTCATAAAATTATCTTCTTTTATTTAGCTATAAGAAGAAATGAAATGTAAGGCCAGCATTTGCCAGGAAGGTGACTTCTGTGACTGCTGAGGCTCTGTGCCATCCCAGAACCTATGTAGGTGCGTATTGCGGACCCACAAACTGCACGTTGGTCACAACTGCTACCAACATTCAAAATTGTCACAGTTCATGAGAGCCAGTACAGTTTCACGTACTGTCGTGGAGAGGCACAACTGCCCTAGTCTCGTGGGAAGATGGCATGCTGGAATTTCTCACTCAGAATACGCATACATCCCATGCATCCTAGATTTAAGAGGAAACTTATTACCCAAGATGATCTCACAAAAGCATGCACTCTCCCTCACAGTCGCAGAAGGTGCGCCCTTCCCAGAAAATGTAGAAGCAGTTTTCAGCCTAGAGGCCCAAGGAATTGTCACCTAAGTTTAATATAAGTCATCTGTAAATGTCAACAAGGTGACGTAATGGCGCGGCTGCTCATCCAGCAGGTTGAACAAGCAGATGGCAGTGTTTGTGTTCACTCAAAAGTAACATCACGCGCTTCCTCTGGGAAGCACAGGACAGGAGGCCAGGATTTGCTGCTTGCTACCTTCCTCCAGTGACGACCAATGACTGAGTGGACCTCCTGGCTCCACGGTGCAATGGTTGCTCCTGTGTGTCATTCCAGGGGCAAGGGCACCTGAGTCCGGGGGCACTGGGGCCTATCCAGTGCCTGGCAAAAACAGACACGCCCACCACTGAATGAGTCAGCTCTAACCTTGAAGAATGTATCATAGGACTGCTCAATACAACTAGAGACGGAAAAAACTCGCCTTCAATTTAAAAAAAAACAGACACCAATAACAAAGACCCAAGGCTAATGACCTGAGTTAGATCCCTGGAACCCTCTGGGTGGAAGGAGAAAACAGTCCCTTGGGAGTTGGCCTCTCCTCCACACATGCACTGTGGCATATGCCACCACACATGCATACTCACATGCAAATACATAAATGCTTTGCTCTTAAAAACTCAAAATATTTTCCAGCAACCAGGAACAATAATGTGTCAGGATGCCCTGAAATGGCCTTCGTGACCCGCGTAATTTATAAAACAACACATTCTACCTAGAAATTCTCTGGTATTAAGAACACTCAGTCGTCACCACCCCATCAGGTTGGTGTATATCTGGCAAGCCTTCTCTACTGGTAAGCACCAAGAGCTGGCATCATCACCCACTCAACAGGGACCCAAACGGACACAGAACGTACTCAAGTTCACACCACGCTGGGAACAGGAATGGGATTTCCTCCTACCCTATAACCATACCACGTGCTCTCAGATACTGGGAATTCAGGGGACTTAAAAGAGCAATGGCGCTTCAGTTGCTCCACACAGGAATAATCCACCTAGTGTCTAGAGTGTAATCTTGGCATCTTTCTATGAAGTGTCATGAGACTGACCACACACATAAGCATGCACACACACTCCAACGCCAAAACTCAGACTGTCCTACACATGTCACCTTGTCATCTTGCTTGTGGATGATGAGTTCTCAGCATCTGTCCCCCCTACGTCACTGTTCCTCCATTACATGTGAATATCACAATCCATCCTATTACTGAGCATGTTTCCAATGTGTAACGTGTATAAACAATCACGGAGATGCTCTAGGGTGTATATTGTGGGGGAGCAGACCCTCAGCATCTGTAGGCAACTTTACCCCTGGTCCCCCTTCTGATACATGCCACTGACTAGACTCCCCGCCAAGTTGGTGATCCCTGTGGGAAAGAGCAGGCTCCCAGCAGGAGCACCCACACACTGGGGTAGTGAGGCCAGGCTATGGCTGAAGCTGGTTTCTATATACATGCTTTTTTTTTTCCCTTCATTCCCTCATGGTTTAAATTCCTAGGGGTAGAAATGCCTGACTCAGGGACAGGGCACATTTTTGAGGCTTTTGATGAGTAATACAAAATTGCCCTCCTGGAAAGTTACAACTCAAACATCCACCAGGAACATCACGAAATGACAATTTCCACAGCCTGCAGGGTTTGCTAGATTTGATTTCAAATAGCCACGTTCTGCCCAGGCCGTAAGGTTCTAAACAGCAAAATCACTGATAAGATACATTTAGAAGAAAGGTAAACAATTCAAGGCACTGCTGCTCAACCTTGAAAGTACTTATGTTTTCAAACAGTGGAGATAAAATGTTAAGGGTGCCAGAGACCAGCAGACTGACAGGGTGACTCCAGGAACATCCAGTGCATAGCCAGGAAGGGACATGATGCGGTTACACATGACAATCTGGCCACTGTTAGGGTTGGGAGTTTGGGCTTTAATAACACTCTATTGTTTTTTAAAATACTCTATATAATAGAGTGAAAAATTTTTGAATGAGAAATTACATATTCTTTCATATTGTATAAATGCTCTCACAGCTAATGTACCAACCCGACAGGCTCAACATTCTTTTATATAGTTATTTAGCAAATACGGGGGTGCCTGCAATGGATTGAACACCGTGCCAGTGCTGAGGACACATGGAAAGCGACAGTGGTAAACCCCTCAAGGTGATGCTACTTTAGAATCCTAGAGTTGAGAGTCAGTACAAGTAGGTTGAGATGACAGCCGCCAGAGACTGTTCCCAGGCAAACCGTGGCACCTTTAGGGCGCAGTTTCTTTACCTATCAAACTCCAGGCGCCATCTGAGGGCCCTCTGATCCCCTCAAGTTGCACTAGGTTGTTTGAACCCTGAATTTATATTTTCCCAAGAGCTTGCCTTTTCCTCTCTAGCTAGATCTTACACAAGCTCTCCCCTAAAACCATCTGTTAAACCTGCAGTAAAACTGGGTGACCCAGGTACCCTAAAGTAAACACGGAGTAAAGCTCCCGTCAGACGGTTTTTCCTCTCGACTTTAACTGTTTCTCTGGAGAAGCTTCTCAACTGTTCTCACCTTATTCACGGCTACGCTACAAACACAAAGGCATAAAGAATGGCAATGGTCTCCGGGCCTGCTGTGTGGAAACAGCTGGCATCTTGTCATCTGCCTCAGTGTTTACGGTGGCACTCCAGTTGGCCACAGGGGTTAAACCATGTAGCTCCTGGCAATAGATTCTCACCTCCTTCCTACCCCCACTGGAGCTCAACCAACCCACATAATTCTGTCAACAAAATGATTGCAACTCAACTGCCCCGTTAGCGTTTTCTAATATTAGACATGGAAAACACTACATCTGTCACCTCTTGTCATTTTCCACCAGATGTTCCTGCTACCACCCTTTCAACTGTCCTCCGACCTAGGGACTCCTTGAAGAAGTCTGCTCTGGGAAGCCTACACAGCACTGAGCCACACATACCTTCAGGAAGTAGCACCGCCTCCTTGTGGCCCCTTGAGGTACTACCACTTAGCAAGATTAGTCTCAACCCTAGCTGGGTCTGCTGATTCCAACTGGTTCAGCCTTATAAAACCAAAAGAATGAATAATAGACAAGACTTTCCCCATGATTCAAAAGTATGCTGGGAAACAAAACAAATCCACCAGATAGTTTCCCCTTACCTTCCAACGCTAAGTCGCAAGGCTTTTGAGCACCAACTTCAGTTTCCTTCGGCAGCAGTCGCTGCCGCATGTGGCCAGAAGGAGCATATGTGGCGTCAATGTAAGACAACTGGAATTCCTGTCCTTCTGCAACCCGTGGGGGACTGCAAGGCAACTGCTTGAAAGTGCTTTGAATTTCTCAGCCTCTAAACTCTCCATCTCTCCACCCCCAGCATCGGGTATTTGCCTGCAGTGCAAGCATGAAAATGACCAGAGCTATTCGGCTCAAGACTGAGGCATTTCAGAGTCCATTCTTTTCTTACTGTCTGCACAGGTTGAACCCCACCAAGTAGGGTAATACAGTTATCTTATGTGGAAGCAAGGTTGCTATCATCAGGTATCAACCAGTCCGGAGGGGAGATTTAAAAAAGAAAAATCAAACTCTCCTTCTGCAAGGATGAGAGAACTCCTAATACGGAACAGGAGCCCAACAGTCAATCTGCTGAGAGACACGACTCTTATTACAAGGCTACGGCAATTGCTTGGCCTCAAACCCACTTCCCAAGCTTTCAATTAATATAAAGGAACATATATTTAGAATGACAAACAGATTAGGAGTTGGGAAGAGGAAATACCACAAGTTCCTGCTATTTCCCAAAATAGAGCAGGCACACACACATTCCTCCTGTGAGAATAAGTACCTGAGTGAAACACACACTTCTGAACAGCTCATTAGCGAGCCGCACGCTCAGAGAACCTAAACAGCCACACACGAAAAGGAGCCAGAAACTCTTACTCCCGTGTAAATGTCTATTTCACTGGAATCAACAATGAAAATTAGGGCTAAAGCTCTCTCGGAAATCACTACGGTTTACTAAAAAGGCTTTGTTGTTTTGTTTTTAGCATTTCCGACTTGGATTTCGTGGCAGAAGAATGAAGAGCAACTGGCTTAAGACAACAGTTTGAGAGTGTGTGAACTGTAACAGATGTGGTAAGGTCAAGGGTCAGAACCAAGGTAGAGAGCTCAGATAATTCTGACCAGTGCTGGATGGTGGTGGTGCACGCCTTTAATCCCAGCACCTGAGAGACAGAGGCAAGTAGATCTCTGTGAGTTCAAGGCCAGCCTCGAACACAGAGAAACCCTGTCTCAAACCACCCCTAATAGTAATAATAATAAATAGTATAATTCTGACCAAAAACCAGGTAAGATTATTTTTAAGACCTTTATTTACTTGTTCATTTATTCAACAAATAAAGCCCAGAGTAGGTGGTGTCTCGGCTGCACGTGCAACAGGAATCAGCAAGACCTAGCCCTGAACTCCTGAAGCCACTGTCCCATGGAGGACTCTCCCACAGTCTGCTTCTGCCAGCCACACAGCTCTAAACAGATGCAGCACACCAACCCCAGCACATTCTGGAAAACTCCCCTCCTCCCTGACCCTCAGCACAGCACCATGGTGGCCCTAGGTGGCCTAGGGCACTGGCACTTACAGTGCCCCCTGCCTGAGCTATACCTCCTCATTCACCAAAATCCCAGGCTGCTTCTCCCGAGAATTCAGTGCTCAGCTCCAACCTTCCTATGCCAATGAGGCTCCTTTGGCCTCTGCCCCTCAGGCTGCACACTCACCCTGCCCCCCCCCCAGCTCAGCTATGCTAGTCCATCAGTCCTTGCCACTAGCTGGCATCGTCTTCACCGGTCCCGATTTTAACTCATCTCCACAATCCAGATGGAAACTCATGACAGCCAGGTGTTTAACCTGCACACAACTGAATCTCAGTTCCCTGAAAACTGCCTGGAATATTAACAGAAGGCCGATGAACACCCATTTACGAAGAACAAATATGGACAGTAGTAACACTTTTGTATTGACACCACAATGTTAGCTCCCAAATAACAAAGGAAAAAAAGCCACGCCCTAAATACTAACAGAGTCAATTGGGTTTCAATTAAATTTTTGAAAGGATCCTCACAGCTTCTGGAAGAAAAAAAACAAAACAACAACAAACAAAAAACCACAGCCTCCACCTATGGTCACATCAGGCTACTCAATACGGTACGCTCCAATGCCAGCATTAGCACTACCTAAGATCGACAGTTCATTTTGCTTCAAAAAAAATCACTCAAGAGATGCCAAGGACAAATATTTTCAAAAGCATCCTTCCCCCAAGAGTTGGCAGTAATCCTTTCCCAGCCTATAAAGGTGTGAAAGCAGTTTATTCACACTGAAGTAGAAGACAGCGTGATCTACCACAGAAAGCACAGGTTTTAACCTAGTGGCGAGCAAACTTTCTGAAACATAAAACCATTCTATCGATTTAATAAAAGGCATGAGCATTCAATGCATATTCTAAACCATTTAAACTCTTAAGATTGAAAACAAACAAACAAACAAACAAAAACAGGGTCTCATTATATAGCCCCTACTTGAAACTCTGTGGCCTAGGCTAGCCTAGAACTCACAGAGATCCATCTGCCCCTGCCTGCAGAATGCTGGGATTAAAGGTACCACACCTGCCTTAGTAGATTATTCTTATAATTACACATTTGTTCCTTTCTGTTGTTGAAACAAGGCCCAAGCTGTCATTAAGGGAACGACTTTAGGTCCTACCCATCAAAGCTCTCCTTTCACAGAGAAGATGCCACAAATCCCTGTGGGTCACTTTGGAGTCATAAAAGCAAAGGATATGCACTGGGCAGAGCAGGCATCCACTTCCTGCAAAGGGAAGAAGCAACTCACTGCTGTCTTTGGGCCCTGGGAATAACTAAAATCCACTTAAAAGCCTCAAAAAAAGTACTTTACAATAATTTCACAGCAAGATATCAGAAAGAATATATATACCTATCAAGAAAGAGAAACTTAAGTGAATTATGGTTTGTCCTTAATGGAGTTCTCAGCTGCTGTGAGAGAGTGAGGCAGCTTTTCTTCCGGGACTGATGGCAGGGTCAGGATGTAGGACTCTGCAGGGGGAGGTGAAGAAGCTGGCACAGAACAGGGCATACAATGTATCCCAGTCACTCAGAAGACAAAGGAGCAAAATGTTTGCAGAGTACTGGGCTATATTCGGAGAGAGAAAGCCAAGAGTCTGGAAGCCTGGTTCTTACTGATGCTGTGGGGGCGTGGCGGGGTAGAGGTGTGCTTTTTACTCTGAGCTTTCTGTAACTATTGAGTCGTCTCAATATGAAGTGACATCCCCCAATTAATATGACAACATCTTCACATGATCATCTATACCACTACTAACAATGCCCCCAAGAATGAGTCTTCAGAAGCAAAAGTTTCCAAAAAAAAATCAGCAAAGTTTCATTTGGTTTAACAGCACAGTGCCCAATTCTCATTTCCCAGAAGAGAATCCAAGTATCCACTTAATTAGCACAGAGAGCCTTGTGAGCTCACCTAGTACAAAGCAAATACACCTCAGTTCAACTCTGGCAGAGCAAACAGCTGCCCAGGCCTCCTTGAAAATATACCTCCTACTTAAACTGAGCTTAAAGCTCTCCAGAGAAGTCTCCAAAGGGACACAGTTTCCACCTGGATGTAAGACAGAAAGGAACAAAGAGAACAATCTAGTGTTTTTAAAAGCATGGGCTATGCTGAGCCGGCTTTCCTTGGAAAAGCTTAAACTAGAAGCCGCTGCTCCTAGTGCAGTATGACTTCAGGTCTGCATCAAAATAATCTTGTAAGGAGATGGGAGAGCATCAGTTACAAAAACCAAATGCTTTAGTTTTTCATGGTGGGGGAAAGTTGCTTTAAATATACTGTGGGCACCACTTTGGGGGGGTTTGTTTTTTGAGACAGGGTTTCTCTGTGTAATAATCCTGGCTGTCCTGGACCTCTCTTTGTAGATCAGGCTGGTCTCAAACTCATTGAGATTCACCTGCCTCTGCCTCCCAAGTGCTGGGATTAAAGACTGTGCACCACTGCTGCCACCACCGTGTGACCTGGGCACCACTTTTGAACCCCTGACTAAATAGTCACATCAACTTGACTCCAAGCAATTTTGTTGAATTAAATATGCAACTGAAGACAAATTGAATGACAAACTTTAAACTGAAAGTTTTGCTGGAAAAAAAAACACCGTATCTAAGGAAACACAAAGTAAATGCAAAGAATGTATTTCTATGTAAATGTCAGTCAATAAAGGCACGCGTGCCCTGTCAATATCTCACTGCTTTAAGCACACATACAAAAATGGACACAAAGATAACCCAAGCGTAAATGAAAGACTTGTGGCAGCTGAAGATGGGGCCGGAATCACATTACTCAGGCTCTCATGTAAGTTCACAACACATTCTGTGCAGTTTTCTACGCGTCTGAATTCACGATCTGAGCTTTTAGAGAACACGTCAGGAATGCCACCAATCACGAAGCCTAACTTTAACAAGGGGTTTAGTAAGTTTAGCGCCTTCGGACACAAGCACCTAGAAACACAGACAGGTTAGTCAAATGCACCATAAAAACAGAAAGGACGAGGAACTACTTTGCGGAGGCACAGAGGCAAGAAATCATCTGGCAGGTCCCAGTTCCAGATGGGGAATTAAAGGTCCTTCCCGTCCCCCCAGGTCACCTCTGGCCTTGGAACTCACTGCCCTTCGCGCCGCAC
>LOJH01007969.1:0-30225 GCA_001685095.1 Ellobius talpinus | reverse complement strand
TATCTATCTATCTATCTATCTATCTATCTATCTATCTATCTATTGTTCATCTATCCTTATAGATACAGCAGAAAGACTATATCACATGGCCACTGTCTTAAAGATAAACAAGCACATAAGCAGTCAAGCAAATTACTTCTCAGTTTTCTGAGTGATTCTTTTCATTGTTTGTTATAGAGCACACAGATGCAGAAATTATAGAGCTGTTTCTGGGTAGCTGCTGAAGCAAGAGACTATCCTGGCCTCTTGGTGGTTCTGTTGTTTAAAAATGCTTTGCTGACTTCACCATGTGTCTTAGTAAGGGTTTCTATTGCTGTGAAGAGACATCATGACGATGGCAACTCATATAAAGGGAAACATTTAATTGAGGTGGGGGTGTACAGTTTCAGAGACTGAGTCCATTATCCTTATGACAGGGAGGATGGCAGCATGCAGACAGATAAGGTGCTGGAGCAGGAGTTGTCACATGCTGATATGCAGGCAACAGGAAGTAGAATGACACGCTGGGCATGGCTTGAGCATATATGAGACCTCAAAGCCCACCTCCACAGTGACACACTTTCTCCAACAATACCACACCACTCTAACAAGACCACACCTCCCATTAATGCCATTCCCTTTGGGGGCCATTTTCTTTCAAACCACCACACTGTGTTTACTGAGCCATCATAGAGTAGTAATTTAAGTATGTTAATATATGAATATATTACAGAAGTCTTTTTTGGTTAATAACAGAATTTCAGGTAACATTATTTAGTGTGTGTGTGTGCACACGCGTGCATGTGGAGTACAGATATTGAATCTAGAGGACAATTTGAGGAAGGCTCTTTCCTTTGTCACCATAAAGATTCTGAGGATCAAACTCAAGTCATTAGCTTCAGTGGAAGGCTAGTTTACACACTGATCTATCTCACTGACTCAGAATTGCAGTTTGAAAGCACTCTATCTCTTAGAGAAAATATTTCATACTTTCTGGAGAAATCAAACACGTTTTAAAGATATCAGTCTTCTGGACCGTCAAACTGGCCAATCGTTTTTCTTTTAGCTTTATTATTTATTTTTTATTTATTTGTGTGCATGTGTGAAGGGGGTAGGGCAAGTGTCACTGTACAAATGTGGACACTGAGAAACAACTTTCGAACATGTACATATGATCTATGCATATATTTAGTATGTGCCATGTAATATATAAACCCTTGCGTTTCGGGCTGTGCTGTACAAATGAGGATAGTTACAATCTAAAGGAAAAAATTTCATGAAAAATGTATCAAAATGTAAAAGCTATGTGGAAGGACTAAGCTGATATTTTTTTTCTATGGGTTTCGCAGTTGTCAATAAGACCCATCAGAGCAGACTGAAGATTTTGAACAATTAAACTGCTAAATAATTATAAAGACTTTCAGGGGAGTCTTCCATTTTTTCCATCAGCCTGATTACTTTCTACTTAGTAGATTACATTACTAATTGATTCAAATATGCGTGCCTGGCATTTTGCCATAATTTCAGTATTAAAAAACTCCCACAATGACAGCCTCCTGGAGAGTTTCTGTCACATGGGAAAGACTGATATATACAGGAGTAAGGTTTTAAATACACTGAAGGTTTAAGGAAGTCAGGGAAGCAAGACTAAGAGGGAAAAAGGAAGGAAAGGAAGCAGGCAAAGGGAAAGAAAAGGCACAAAACTAGACCTGTACCTAAGGGTGGATGATGCTCAGACAGAGGAGAAGTGCATTCTGGTCCTTCTTGAAAGTGGTTTAGGGAAAATGTGATGTGAATTTCTAATTAGGCTGTTCTGAGAGAGTAGAAACAGCTCTTTATCCTTCCCCTTCCTGCCTGCTCACAAGGGAAGCACGCACAAGCCCATGTTACTATATTATATGTATTTCTCTTGAACAAATGTTGGTTTTCATAATTTTCTTGACATGTTTTTGAAATAAAGGGAGGTGGTCGGGATCTCTATAAAAATGGGACACCATTAAAAGAAGAACCTTTGCGACAGAATATCTAAGTAGCTCACCACAAGTGGCAGATGCCAGCAGGTAGGAAAAGAGTTCTCAGATGCTAAGGCAAGAAGACAGAAAAAACCCCTATAAGAGAGATAGGTCAAAGTTAAGAATTATCTTTAAGGAATTTAAGCTATAAAAATTAGAGTTGCAGTGAAGAGATTTACAGTTGTACATTAAAGAAAAACAAAACAAAATATAACTAAAAAACTATATACTTAGACCAAAAGCAAGGCAAGAGCTTTCATTGCTATATGGGCCAGGGAGTTTAGGGTCATCTGGGTTGTTTGACAAAGTTTGTTATGAATCCTCCTCATCTCAGCGTTATGTTAAAACAAAGAAATTCCTTTCCAAGGAGTTGAAACTCTACTCCAACAAATGGGCAGCAACTGCATGTCTGCAAGTCCTCAAATCTCCCTTTCATCCCGTTCATGACTATGCCCTTTAATGTCACTATATGCTTTAACCAGTTGAAACCATTTTGTAGATGACTTTCAACTATTCCCATATACAATGGAGCTTTGTACTTTCTAACTTAAACATTTATAATGAGTACCCATTCTCATATGACTTTCTGTTCTGGTGAAGTTTTCAGGCTTGTTCTCCCCCCCTGCCGCGCCCCAACAGGGTTTCTCTATAGCTTTGGTGCCTGTCCTGGAGCTAGCTCTTGTCAACCAGCCTGGCTTCAAACTCACAAAGCTCTGCATGCCTCTGCCTTCCAAGTGCTGGGATTAAAGGCCTGTGCCACCACCACCAGCTTCAAGCTTGTTTTAAGTATACTGGGGGATAGTGACAACCATACCCATCACAGAGACCTCAAGGATTCCTGGAAATTCTTTCTGTGTGCTTGAAGAAACTGTAATTGAGTAATTAGCAAGGGACATCTCATTTTAATCAATAGGATGTTGGCTTCCAGTTGAAGGCATTGCAAGCATTCATCTGTCTGAACCACTAGAGGAAGCAATATAGGGGAAACCCGGGTGATTCTTCCACTTGATCTCTGGGTATTTCTTGAGCATACAGGCACTGCCATCTACCACTGCCTCATTTTCATGTAGACAATGCTGTCTCCTCTTATATCTCTTTCTCCTTTCTTTGCTTCCTTCATTCCCTTCTTCCCCCTTAATCTTTCTTTCCTGGCCTATTAATTCTTTCTCATACACCACACAGACTCATAACTTTTACCCAGTAAGGACAAAGAACAATGTGATTATTTTGAACATAAAAAAATGAAAACACAGAACCCCTGAACAGATATACGTCAAAACCTTTCTACACTTCCATTTACAGAATAGGCTTATGGGTTCATCATGAATATACTAGAAATTCCATTTGAAGGCAAGGACTCCTCTCTGGGACTGACAGCATTGATAAAGCCTTCAAACTTCACTAAATACTCTCAACAATAAACTAACTACAAGAATGCCACCATGTTGACAACCCTTTTGATGTTAACCATTTCTATCTAATCTGAGAAGAATATAGTCTGGTGATTAAAAATTGCCTGGGAAGACATGCCATTAGGTAGCAGATTTGTTCCCAATGACCTTTAAATTGTCCCAAGAGATTAAAATGAACCATTAATGATGGGCTTTTTCTTTCCATTGGTGATTCATCTTCCAGTGCACGCTTTACTGCATGTCTGGAGGTCTAGGTACTGCAGATCCAGCAGGTCAAACATTCTGTAGGCTTCATGGAAAAAAATACATAAAAACCTACTACTCAATGTGCTGTCATCCTAGTTTTGAAAACTCTGGTCTGGATATTCCCATTGTTTCCTGATAGCCCATTTCTGCCCTCTCTTCTCACACCCAGGAGAGACTCTTCTGAGGCCAGTATCCTTTGTAGCCTCACAGATGAGGATCAGAAATCACCTCTGAAACTGTGCCTGGGTAGTCCTTGTCCCCAGCCTGCTTTATGACTTCTAAAATACTTACTGCTCTTCAATAGCACAGATATTAAACTCATTTATTTATTAACCGTCTGCCTTTCCTTACCAGAATGTAACACCCCAAGGGTCAGAATTTTCTGTAGTTGTGCCACGAGACCTCAGGAGAATACTAGTACAAAGCTAGGCAAAAGATAAATATTAGACAAGTGAAATAAGTTTGCCACTTAAATATTTCCAAAGGTTTCCTTCTTTATTCAAAAACAAAGAAACCAACAAGTAAGCAAACACCACTGAAACAAAACCCAGCCAAACAAAACAGCTCCCCAAAAACCCTGTAGGACTTTTAGTGGTGTCTGGAGCCTTAGGTCATCCCCAGTCCTGCTTGAGGCATCTACCCTACACTTCTAGCCTTCTACCCTCTGTCTCCTTTGTTACCCAAGCCATAACACTAGACTCCTTACAAGCACTGGGCATGATAGGCAGCTCCCACCTCAAGACCTGACTCATTTTCCCCCATTTCCTCTGCTGTTGAAAATTTTCATGCTGACATCTATCTGCCCAGTTTCCTACATTTTCTGTAGGTTTCTTCTCAAATTATGACATCATAGCCTTTCTGATTACCTGGTGTAAGATAATCCCCACCCTACACTGCTTCTCTTTTGTTGGCCAACATCATCTCCCTATGTAGTACTATCTTGAACTTGCATATTGATCCTTTCCAGATTGCCTGATTGATGGACTATTAGTATACCAACTCGTACCTTTAGAGTGTAAGCATGCAGGGAATAACTTTGTTGTGTGGACTGTTGTACTGGCACAGAATAATTGTTCAGTCAGATTATTGAGTGAAAAAAAATGGACATTCAGTAAATAAGTGGATAAATGAATGACACTATATAGGCTTTGTAATCGTTAGTTTTTACCATTGCCTGTGTTTTAAAAGTTCTTCAGTTTCCCACTTGATTTTTAAAGTGCTGTATTATTTTTGTATAATGATGGCTAATTTTAATTTTGTAAATACACTTAGTTGCACAATGTTCCATGGGTCAAACACCTACGAAACACACAGTGATGTTTTCTTCCATGCTTTTTGGTTTTACTTTTTAATTTTAACATGCCTACAATTGATTTGTGTCAAATATAAGTAGATTATTTCTTAAAGAACAGTTCTATTTATACAGTTAAGCTCTTTGACTAATTAAGACAATATCTGTTTTGTCTCTCTCTATGTGTCTATTTATAGATGATTCTGGGTAATTTACTTTTTGAATATTTAGAATATTGTTTGATAATTATAATTTTATGATATATCTTAATAGCAGATAAAACATTCACATTTATTCAAATTTTGTTTCTTTCTAATTTTAAGGTAAATGTTAGGACAGTATTATTAAGACTTTGACTTAAATGTGCTGAACATATTATTAAGTAGAGAAATAGGACAGAACCCAATATTTTAACATGTACTGTGATATTACAAAGTGGTCATTGGACGATGACAAAAGCATGCCAGTGTTCTCTAGAGTGTTTAGTAAATTCGAGGGGAATGAAACACTGGCACCTTGAGACTATTTTCCCCACACATCTCTCAGTGGTCTTTTTATCCATCAGTGGATCATGTTGACAGCATCTTTATAGAGGAGTTCTGCCAGTGATTCCCCTCATTTCTTCTGTGCTCATTAATTATAATTCTTCAGTGAGGTGATCTCACCTTCTTCCCCATTTGCTTTTTTAAATTTTCTCTGATGGCAAGGATTCATGGGTATTTGTTTTAGGAAATGCAATTTAGCCTTGTTTTGTATGAAGGTAATTCTTAATTATTCAATGTTGGTTATATACTTGAAGTGTGGGTTTAGGATTTCTTCTCAGGATTCCATTTTAGACTCTATGCTGATTACATTGCTGACTTAAAGATAAATAGTGTAGGAATTAGATAATGACAATATTTGCATTGTTACCCATTTTCTTTCTTTCTCTGCCCCCATTTGATATAGACTCCATTGTACAATTCAGGCTGACCTCGGGCTGTCAGCCTCTTCACTCATCTCCTGAGCTCTGGGATTACAAGTGTGTACCACCACATCTGGCTTGTTTCGGATCCTTTAATAGGTACCTTTAGTAAAATTGAGTGTGATGCTTAGAGATTTCTTTTAAGCACTAGTAACCACATGAAAAGTCAGTCCTCTGCCACTTTTGTTTACACTGTGGAATTAGTTTCAAGATGCCTACCCCCTTTTCTTCTTTCCACTAGGCATTCTGATTTGCTCTGACTGTGCTAGGGACACCTTCCTGAACAAAGGGTTACATAACACTCTAAACAATGGCACTGAAGTGCTCCAGTGTTCTTCCATTGGAGATACAGTTTACAGATTAGCCCACTGGGGCTGAGTGAGAAATGAGTCCCCTAGGCTTAGTGAGTCCATTTGAGGTAAGAGCAGAGATGCCTTCTTTGAGTTTCAATACACAGTGCTGAAGGAGGTAGAGTTTGGAAGACCCTAAAAGCCTGGACTGAGTACATCAATGATTTTAACCTGAAATGGACAGTGTAGATGTAACAACAGCAAAAGTAATTTTGTTAAAAATCAAAATAAATAGCTATGTTAAAAATTGAATAAATCTTATAAATAGAGATTTAACTTAGATCTAGCCCATAGATTTTGCAAATATTATAGCTTGTTCATGTATTATATATTTTACCAGAAACATTTCTTTGTGGGGAGGTGTTATTTTATATTTTTTTCATTCAATATATTCTAATTATAGTTTTCCCTCTTCCAGGTCCTTCCAGATCCTCTCCACCTCCTTATCCACCAAAATCCATACCTTTTCTTGTTCTCTGGCATTGGAAAACAAACAGACTTGAATTATGAAAACTTAAGACATTGAATAAGAAACAGAAGAAGATATCAGAAGACAGAAAGATGTCCTGTGCTCATGGTTCAGTAAGATTAATATATTAAAAATGGCCATCCTATCAAAAGCAATCTATAGAGTCAATGCAATCCCCATCAATATTCCAATACAATTCTTCACATAAATTAAAAGAACAATTTTCAACTTCATATGGAAACACACACATACAAGAAACAGGATAACTAAATCCTGTAAGAAAAAAAGACAGCATCTTCAACAAATGATGCTGTTGAAAATGGGTGCAAGTATGTAAAAGGCAGCAAATAGATCCATACTTATCACCCTTGCATAAAACTAAACTCCAAATAGATCAAGGATCTCATCACAAAGCCAGACACCTGTATCTGATAGAAGAGAAAGCTCAGAATATGTTTGAACTTATTAACACCAGAAATGACTTTCTGAATAGAACACCATTAGCATGGCCACTAAGAACAACAATTGATAAATAGGACCTCATGAAAGTGAAAAGCTTCTGTATGGAAAAGTCCAGCATCATTTGGACAAAGAGGGCAGGCTTTAGAATGGGAAAAAATTTTCTTATAAACTGTGCATCCAATAGAGGACAAATATTTAATTTATAAAACAAACTAAGTAACCCAATTTAAAAATGGAGTACAGCTTACCTGAGCTAATGGGAACTCACCAACTCCAGCCTGACAGTGAAGGAACCAGCATAGGTCCAAAATAGGCCCTTTGAATGTGGGTGACAGTTGTATGGCTGGGGCAGACTGTGGGGCCACTAACAGTGGGACCAGGATTTATCCCTACTGCTTGTACTGGCTTTTTGGAATCTATTCTCTTTGGAGGGATACCTTGCTCAGCCTAGATATGGTGGGGAGGGCTTTAGTCCTGCCTCAAAGCAATGTGATAGGCTTTGTTGACTTCCCATGGGAAGGAAGCCTTACCCTCTTTGAGGAGTGGATACCAATGGGATGAGGAGGAAGGTGGAGGGAGCAGGAGGAGAGGGGGAAGTGGGAACTGGGACTGGTATGTAAAATGAGGAAAGATAGTTTTTAATAAATAAATAAATAAATAAATAAATAAATAAATAAATAAATAGAGTACAGATCTAAACAGAGTCCTCAAAAGAGGAAACAGAAATGACTGAGAAACACTTAACGAAATGTTCAACATCTGTAGTCATTAGGAAACTGTATACCACCAACGTTTTAAATGAAAGTTTTAGTTTGTTTTGAGAATTTCATACATAAACACTGTATCTACATCACTACTGCCCCTTCCTCTCCTCCTTCAACTCCTCTATTGTCTCCAAAATTTTATAGACACACACACACACACACCACACACACACACACACACACGCACACACACCTCCCCTATGGAGTCCATTTAAAGTGTTCAAATGTGCATGCATCTACGGCTGAACACTTGACACTACACTAGACTACACTTATGCTGGAGTTCATGTTTGGAGATGAACGATGTTCCTCCTCTCAGGAGCCACTGACCTCCTTTAGCTCTTCATGTAGTGGTGAATCCTGTTGAATTTTTCCTGCCCACACTGGCATGGCAACTGGAGGTAACATGGCAGATGTCCTGCTGTATTTGACAAACTGAAGTTAGATGTTATCTGAAGCCCAGGCTTGTTTGTTCTGTTGATTTCTTTTAACTGATCTCTGAGTACTATTACAATGAATTTAATGGAGTTCATTTGTTTATTAGTTTATTGTATGCATTCTTCTTTATTGTTTTTATTGAGCTCCCATGATCCCTACACTCTGCATTTACTCAGAAGATCTTGTCTTTTTCTACTTCCCATTTAGATTAGATTGTACTGTTGATTTGTAATGTAAGGCCTACCATAGAATCTTATGGAGACTTTTTAACACCCATTTGGTTGATAATCCCAATTTCACTTCATAATCTTTTCTTCCATGTGATCATGTCAAAGCCAGACTAGTTTCACTTTACTGGTAAACAAGACTCTAACATCTGACACTCGTAATTCAGCCTACTCTCTTTACAAGCTTCCAGTAGCTTGTTTTCAGATGTATGTCTTCTATTCTGCTCATATGTCCTTTACTTACAAATTACACGTTATTTTTAAATAGATGTTAGTTCTATTCAAATATGAAAATATGTAATTTGTTCTGAATTAATTGGTGAAAGTCTGTAGGCCTCAGTTGGTAAGCACGGTCTTTTCACAGTAGACGAAGAGGCATGAGTGGACGGCAGGACCAGAGAGAACAGTTTGAAGTTGCTATGCTTCTGGCTTTAACAGTGGAAGAAGGGAGCACAACCCAAGGATGCACGTAGCTCTAGAAACTGGGAAAGATAGAGATGCAGATTCTCCTGTAGCCTTCAAAGGAATTCAGCCTCACCAACACCTTTTTCTTTTCTTTTCTTTTTTACTCTAGCCTATTGTGACCTATTTGGGACTTCTAATTTCCTGAAGTGTAAGATGGTAATTTTATGGCATTTTAAGCCTCTGAGTTTATGATAAAGTGTTGTGGCAGAATTGAGTAATGGATGTAATTTTGAATAAGTAATTCTTTTAATACAAGCAAGTGTATGCTAAGATGATTGTGAAGGAGTTTGTGGATTAATGGAATGAATGCCATTCAAAAATCTGAGATCTTCATTGGAGAGTTAGTCAAAGAAAGGAAGGGTATACTGCAAAGTTTAGAAAGTAGAACTTCTAAAAGTTCAGTGAAAAGTGGTCCTCACTCCATAACATGAAGTTTTGAAAGGAAATATAACTTTAGAAGGTTGGAAAGTTCTCAAAAGATGTAATTATGACTGTATAATCCTATAGATTGAATTGTATGAAGCCACAGAAGGCATGCTTATCAAATATGTAGATGGCATGAAGCCTGGCAAGAGAACGAACACATTGTATGTCAGAACCAGAATTGAAACAACAAAAAAAATCTTGTCAGTCTGTAGCAATGGGATGAATCTCTAAAAAGATAGAAGTTAACAGGGATTAACATAAGATCCTACACTTTGGTCCAAAAACCCTACTGCCCAAATACAGTTGGAAGTGGTGTAGCATAGTGGAATGAGATGAAATGATGGCTGAGTTTTAATAAACTGAAAAGTTAAAAAGATATGATAATGAAATAATAGGAGCAATCAAAAGTGTTTTCTACCATCGTCTGCCGGTCAGATCATATATAGAATTGGCGAGTTCCGAATCTGCTAAAGAGGAGGAATAAGAAAGCCAAATGTACATTACACTAAGTAATAATGAAACATAACTGAAGAAAAGATAATTCCAAATTAAATATGAGGAGTGGAATGAGATTCTCATCATGTAATTGAAGTGTTAGAAATCAAATGATCTAGGCTAATTGTAATTGGACCTGAAGAGTAGAAAGAGTGCCAGTGGGTACCCAGGAAGACAGATTACGGGGCAACGTAAAAGAGAAGTTGCAGGAGGAGTTGTCTAAAATTTAGGAGGGCTATTGAGTGGGTTCTCTACCAGTAGGAAACTTCAGACACAAATTATACTGCTGCTTTGTGTAGAACACTGCAAAAGATATTCAAACAGGGAATGGAAATAAGATCAGATTACAGCTTCTGATGTTGTGCTTGAGACTATGCCGAGAAAGCTCGCGCATGGCAGACTTGTTTCAATTAATTATTTAAAGAAGATTAATTTGTTAGACAGTGTGCCTATATCTTAGTAATAACAAACCATCTTGCTTCAGTGTCTTCCTAGGAGAAAGAGAAAACATTAAGTGTAAGGAAGTTTGACAAATTTAATTTCTTGTTAAGATTCTTAATGGTACTATAAAATGGAGATACTGAACTTGATTGGAGCTGCGTAATCAGGAGGGCTGACTAAAATCTCACTGATGGAGATCCAAGGACAAAATGCTAACTACTGCTCAATGCCCAACCCGTAGTATGAGAGATCATTCTTTTAGAAATGCCAGGCTTTCTTTGCAGGCTCCCCAGTGCTGTTCTTTCCACATGCACCTGAGGCTGCTCTTTGCAAGGCTGCTGCTCAGCCCCGGACGGATGTCCTCTGTCTTTCAAAGTCTTCCCAAACTAGTGCATCCCAGGAAAGGCTTTGTTGACACTCTTAGATCTACACCTCCTCCTTTGCCTTTCAAATCTCCTCTTAGGTCCTCCCAGAGTGAGTGCTTTCATCTTCCTCTTTCTAGCCATCCATTTTATTTCACCACTCTTCACTAAAATTGCTAAAACTCTCCCACATCACATTCCAAGATGCCATGTTAAAGCTATATTATTTTGAAAATCAAAGGAAATTTGGGGTGAGGGATGAAAAAGGTGGACGGAAGAAAAAAGGATGCTTTGAATGTTTGATTCAAGGTCATTTAGAAAGGGTCGTTTGTACTACCTGAGAGAGCTTGAGAGAATTCTTTGAGATCCAGCTGACAGACCTGAGCTTTGGAAGCATATAATGTGAGGAAGAGCATAAACAGCTGAAAGGAGTTCAATTGGCATAATTTGAAGATGATTTATTCATGGGTATATCTTTTCTTTGGTATTGCGAGGGTTTACCATATTTATGTGCCAAATTTGCTACATTGTGGGACCTACAATACAATACAAATGCATGTCTAAATGTGATGGTATTGACATATTTTAGATATAAATAACTTTTAATTCATCCAGCTTTAAGTAAAACAGAATAGCTTTGATAGAAATGTATTTGATAGAAATAATATAAATTACCTGTCAGTTGAAGGCTTTATGACCTTTGTCTAGGAAGAAACTTCTGTACCCATCTTTCTTTTGTCTTGAGAGGGCAGTCTCATCTCTTCCCTGGCTATAAAGACTTAACTGCATCAACTCTGTTGATTCTTAATTGGAAGAGAGGAACCCAGTAAATAATTACCCAATGGAAGAATATACTAGGTAATTACAATAGTAACTCATGTTGATTTATGCCCTATTATGTTTGGCTCCAGATTGCTTATGCAATGTGTTCTCACTACTTCCCCATGATCTTACCTTGCCTGTCCCCACAGTTAATGATCTGACTTCTAATCAGTTTCTCAGAAGCCATTTCCATCATGTTTATATTTACACTCACAAAATATTTGCCCATTTGTTTCATTTCTCTAGAGGACCTTGACCAACACACAGGTATCAATTTTTTTCAATTCTTTATCTCATGTACCTCACTTCCCCTCAACTATTTCTACTATGGCAAATTTAGAACACAGCATGTCTCCTCAAACTTCCTATAATTAAATGATTTAAGTGTCTGTTTTCATTTGGTTTAATATCAGGAAACCTGGACTTTAGCACATTTTGAAGAAAAATTAACCTATAGATCTGCATACCTACCAAGAAAAGGAAAGGATGAAAAACGCCACGAAGGCTTTACCCAGATAAAGTCACTTGAAATAATATATACAAAGCAGAATTCAGGAAAAATCCCACTTATTAAACTTGTTCTTTATTCTCATATATATATATATATGTATTATTTACCTCTCTCTAGATCACAGAGGGTATACAATATGACTCAACTTGGTGAACTTCAGCATGCATCTCTTAGAGCCTGCTATGTTAAGGTTGTTAGGCTACTCTGAATTTTCAGGCTGTAGAAATTTATAGACTGATGAAGAAGACACATGTGAACCGTCTAGGTTTGGTGAAACTAGATAAATGATTGTGAAGAGATTTAGAAGAAATAGACATGCTATAGGATTATGTTGTAAATAACTACTTCTGAGTAGGTAAATCAGAATGGATATTTGAAAGTTGTAGCAATATGTGTTGAACCTTAAATGGAAGAGAGAAACCCAGCAAAATAATTATCTAACGGAAGAATATACTATGTAATTATAATAATAACTCATGTTGATTTATGCCTTGTTAGGTTTGGCTCCTGATTGTTCAACGTGCTGGATATTGTTCTCAGTACTGCACCATGGTCTTACTGAACTCTATAAGAAGTGCACTATTAATACAACATTTTATAGAAGAATTGGAGGCCTTAGAAGTAATTAACTCAAACTCATGTGCTTGGAGGTTGATAAGGCAAATAATTTAATTCAGAATGTACAACTCCAAAGACCACACTCCTAGCTCTCAAACAGCAGTTAATATCTTTTAACTCAAGAAGAATTAGTGGATTCAGTGACGGGAAGTAGGAAAGTGTGAGATGAGTTTTTAATGTGAGTAAAGAACTACATGATTAGATACCAACATAAAGCAATATGGCAGAGCAGATGTTCAGAAATACACCTCCTGGGGCAACACACCTAATACGCTGGATTAAATGCTGAAATTATTCAAAACGGCAGTTGAAGTCATTAGAAATAATGAAGAGGTTTCCTCAGAGGACAGCAATCTCTGATTTGCAAAAGCGAACAAGCTCAATATGGACGGCATTGGCTTTGGGGATATCTGCCAATGCCAAGTTACTGAAAGCCCCTGTAGTTATTACTGGTCTCTGTTAAGTTATGGGCAAGATACAAAGGTTTAGACTGTGCATTTACGGTACAGATAAATAGATCTCTATTAAAGTAAAAAGCAGATAGATGATTCTGTCAATTTTATACCCAGTCCCACACATGTGTAAACACAGGAACACACACATGCATATGTAAATACATATACAGAGGCAAGGATACACATTAGTTGGGGCCTTGGCTCTGAATTAAATAAGAAAAGAAAGCTAAATGTTTGTCTTGAGAACTTACAATCATAATCTCATGGTCAATCAATAAGAACTGAAATGAAAGCATCTGTGAAGAGCATAAAGTCTAAAATGTTGGAATAGGAAACAGTGACTCTGAGGCTAGAATCTGAGCAGACCTTTCGGTAGGAGCTTACCAATGAACTGAGACTACCAATAAACATCTCAGGCTTGAGTGGGAGAAACTCAGATGTTAGACTTCAGAATGACTAGATTAGGATTATCTTTCCCAATAAATAAAACATTTCAAATTAGTTTAACATCATGCCACATGACATATGAAACTATAAGAATATCATCTCTGGAGGGAAATGATATTTTCAAAAGCTTTATTTCTTTATTGCAATAGTTGACTTTATGTAACAAAGCTAATTGCCATTAACACAGCTACAAACCTTGACATCTATGCTGGTGACCTGGTGCAATAATGTCACAAATGTGGGAATAACCAACCGCTCTCTAATTGAATTTAAGGCCTATGGCATGAGATGGAGCCCACTGTTTAGAGGCCAAGAATCTGAGACTATATATGTGTCTAAGGGTAAACCAAATAATATGGTTCTTCTGAAGAAATAGCAATAAAATGACCCCTAAGGACATTCTGCTATATCCATAGACCAGTGTCTGGTTCAGCCATCATCAGCGACTCTTCTTCCTGTAGTAGATGGGAACTAACATTGATAACCACAACTGGACAATATACAAAGAGTGGGAGACATTGGAATACCCAGTCCTAAGTGGGATGTCTTCATCAAATCCCTCGTCTCAGGGCTCACAGGCATATGCAAAGGAGGAGGCAGAAAGATTGCAAGAGCCAGAGAGGGCAGATGACACCAAGGAAACTGTCTTTCAGACACAATAGAACTGACACAGCTGGCAATACGAACGAACTCACAGGGATTGTGGCCACATGCACAGGACCTGCACAGCTCCAAGCAAGACTGGTTCTGAGCACTGGGAGAAAGAAGGGGAAATAAAACTCCCATCCCTAACCAAGAAGCCATTTCCAATTGACAGCTGATTGCCAAGGAAAATGTAGTTTTCTCCACTGGATCCTCATTGGGTATATAAACCACAATTTCAGGCAGAAACTCTGCTCAGTAGTGGGTGGTCCATACAAAATGAATCCAATGGTATTTTTGAAGATTTTTTCTCTCATATTTCTACAATGGGCATTAATTTTTTGTTTTACCTTACTGGTCTTTTTTATATGTTATGGTCTCCAATTTTGTATTTTTATGATTGTGTTTTTGTGTTTATCTCTGTGTGTATGTGTTTCTTGTGCTGTTTCTATGTTTTTGTTTTATTCTTTTTAAAATCTGTCTGTTTTCTAAAGAGAGGGAGAAAGAATACATGAAGTTGGATGGATGGGGAGGTGGGGAGCATCTGGAAGGAGAGGAATGAGGGAAACTGATCAGAATAGATTATATGAAACAATTATTTTCACAAAAAGAAAAATTAGAACCTCATATTATCCATGATAAGCTTTGATGATAACTGTCTGTATGATAATATAATATATTAAACAGAAATCACTGGTGACTACGGAGGTGAGAAGATGGACTAGCCAGAGCTTAATGACACTTATGCATGAAGATGTCATGATTCGGCTCATTACTTTATCAGCTAACTTCAAACTTTAATTAAAATGGCTGTATAATAAAACTTTAGTTGTAAAAGTAAATAAAAAACTCAGAGAAAATATAACCAAGAATATTAACCTGAAAATTAGTTGAGAAACTAGAACTAATAGATAAAAATTTAAAATATTTAGAATTATGATTATTAGGTGGCAAAGTTAATGGATGATTAACTCTAAAGAAGTGTTTAAAATATAAATTACCTAGACAAACACAAGTATGAACTGAGTGTATAAACTTATAGCAAAGCAATGTTAGCACAACAGAGAATTAGAGGATTAAGACATAACTCCGTGAGAAATAAGCAGACTGAAGAACACGGGAGTCAGTAAGCAAAGGAAACTAAAGGGGAAAGGTCAAACAGGAGAAACTCAAACCACCAGAAAAGTGCGGGGTATAGCAACAGGACAGGCACAGTGCGCTCACAGCAACAGGAGGCATCCATTTGGAAATCAGAGCGAAAAGAACTGTTCAAAGTTGGTTAGAGATGTCAAAGTGCAGATTCCAATAATATTCAAAGTTTAGAATATAATAAAACAAGAGAACAAAATTAGAAACAAAGGATTCCAAGCATATCATTGCAAAATTCACTAAAATCAAAGAACACAAAAATCTCAGTAATCAATGATAACTGGAAGAGGGGCACACATTACTTTCAATATCAAATGCTTTCAAACACCTTTAAGACAAAAATAAAAAAATAAAAATAATGTGTAATCATATGAGAGAAGCCAGAAGGCATGGCAGGAGACAGTTTCCATCTTTGCATTGTTAGAGTAAGCAGAATGTTCTCAAAAGATAATTTAAAATCATGTTTAAATAAAAAGTTATTAAGTAAAACAAACAAAAAACCCCTTATTTCAGATGGGAAAAAAGAAGTCTTTGTATGGTAAAGTTTCAGTGTTAACTTTAATAATGAAAAATAAGTTAATTTCCCCTAATAAGTGAACAGGAGCCATGAGTGGACTTTAAAAAATTAGTTAATATAGAAAAAGGCAGTAAGAAAATAGAATTGATATATTATAAAGGTGTTGTATATTAAGTAGTAAAATGATAGATGAGTGTCCATGTACGAAACTAATTAAAATATAAACATAGCAAATATGTCAGTTACAACACCAAGGCTGTCAGTGGGTGGAAAGGAAAACCAAGTGAGTGTGAAAAGGATGTAGTGTTGGATTGAGCTCACAGCTTTTCTCACTGTCTGGACAGGTCAAGAGTAGAGAAAGGAGAGTATTCATCCAGCTTCTGCATTTCCTTCCTAACCCAGTCTAGGACCTCATTCCATGCATGGTGCCATCCACATTCAGGCTTGGTCATCCTTTGTACACAAACCTCTCTGGAAGATGGCCTCAAAAGGATACCCAGGAGGTGTGTTTTCTAGGTGATACCAAGTCCAGTGAACAAACCATCACATCCTCTATGATGGTCTCCAGTTTCATAAACCGTGAGTAAAGACAAGTTCTTCTTCCTTTGAGTTGTGTCTGTGGTGAGTTTGTTCACAATGGTATGGAAGTTACTAACAATAGTAGGGAAGGAAAAGAAGTTGATAAATTGTACACTATTATGAATTAACATAGAAATGTATATTGTTAGAGAATAAGCTACAGAAGAGCAGACCAGCTGCATAGAACTTTCAAATAGAGATGGGTTAACATAGGAAGCCTGAAGAAAATGATTATACAGTTGTGGAATATAGTTTTTAACATCTTTATGTTACATTTGTTTATTCGTGTGTGTTTGTGCATGCTATGATGCTCTTGTGGAGGTCATATGACCAATTGCAGGAGTTCCTTCTCTCCTACCGTAGGATCCTTGGGTATTGAGCTCAAGCTGTCAGACTTAGTGGCAAGTACCTTTACATATTGAGCCAGTTGAAGAATATATTCTTAAGACATACATGAAAAACTATATGTTCACAGGACCAACGCTTTAAGATACTTAAAGTTAAACATTAACCAAAATTAAACAAATTGAGCAGCCTTCCTTATGTAGAGAGATTTTAGTATATTATTTTCAGTGGATCTTCTTGCAAAGAAGACCACGAAGCACACATGATTAAGGTATACAAATACATAATTATTGATGGGGGAATTTAAATAGCACAATTAACAAATTTGAACTAATTGAGAAATACTAAGCATTGCATTTCTCGAACAACTTTTCCTTTTTTGAGCACAGGTACTTGAAAACGTTTACCAAAATGAAACCTTGAGCATTAAATCCAAATATATACTAGGGAATCAGGAGCATGGAGAATTATTTTAAAAATATTTTAGGAATCAGTAATTCAAAGATGACTTAGAAAATCCCATATATGCAGATGTTTTAAGTGCTTGTTAAATATCTTGGATCAAACAATGTATCAGAAAGAAATTCAATTTACTTCATTCTTAACAATAATAAAATATAAAAAGTTTAGAATTCAGATTAAAAAAATTTTACAGATAAATTAATATTAAATTATTTTGCATCCAAAAGAAATATTGAATGAAATCCTGGGGGATATTAGCTCACACAGAACTTAATGGCTTTGGACTGGAAGCACATCTTACTTTCTGTCTTTCGTGAGTCAGGAGTTTAGTGTTTGCAGATGGTGGTTCTTGCTCAGACCCTGTCCTAAAATCCTTGTAAAGGTGTTGGGGGAGGGCTCTTGTCATCCAAAAGTTTTACTGGGATTTGAACGATTCATTTCCAAATATCTCATTCCTGTGGCTCATTCATATTTCTTTTTCTTTGTTTATTTTATTTATTTTTTTTGAGACAGAGTTTCTCTGTGTAGCAAACATCTCAGGCTATCATGGAACTCTCTCTGTAGACTAGGCTGGCCTTGAACTCACAGACATCCACCTTCCTCAGTCTCCTGAGTGCTGAGATTAAAGGCATGTGCCACCACCGCCTGGCTTCCATTCAAGTTTCTTGCTATTGAGCTTCTCTTAGGGTAATGGACCACCCTAATTTTCCCAGGACTGAAAGCTTGTCATGGGGGAAAGACTTTTTGTAACAAAACTGAGAAAGTCCCCAACACACCTGAGCAGTTGTTCACCTCAGCTTCTTCGTCATGCTGCAAAGTGGAGCAGAGTGGAGCTCTGCAGGGTTAGGATACACAACAAAGGGGAGGCCACAGGGCCTGCTCTTAGGATTCACATATGTCATGTGAATTCTTATGATCTGCTCTTAGAATTCACATATCACCAAACTATTATATTGATTAAAAGCAATTTAATGATTCTATTGACAATTAAAAGGATGGTTTCATTTGAAAAGCAATGAGTTAAAGCATTTGTTGATATATCTTAAAACTATACCATGATATATACAATTGAAAATCATAAAAACTTGAAGGAAGGAACATAATTGAGTAGAATAAAGGAGAATTTTTTTTATCACTTTTAATTTTTTATTATTAATTTTACTTATGTGCATGGGTATTTTTTCCTGCATAAGTGTCTGTGCACCATGTGTGGTGCATGAGGTAGCCAGAAGAATATGTCAGATTCTTTGGGACTGGAATTGCAGACAGTTGTCAGCTGCCATGAGGGTGCCAGAAATCAAGCCCAGGTCCTCTGGAAGAGCAGTTAGTGCTTATATCTGCTGAACCATCTCTCTAGGTCCTTTACTACCATTTAAATCACAGAGAAAATTACAGGAAATCTTCCAACGGACCTTCAGCTCTTGGAGGCTTGGTTCCTGTTACCCAGGTTTGTGGAAAACCACAGCCTCTGGATTCTTCAGTCTCCTCTTTGGAACCTCGCAGTCAGAGTTTGGGGCATTCCATTGCTTTCACGGAGTTGATACATAAAATTTTCCTTGAGATGTGCTCTGAATCTGTTGTGGCACCTATCCACTCCTCAGAAAATCAAGTTCTAATGTGTCTATTCTTTCATTGTTCAAGCTTTGTATTATATTTAACATCATTGAACACAAGGGCACAGATATTTACTCTTTTTTCCTTCTAAATGTTTTCATTCTTGCAGTTAGGTCTTTGGTTATACTAAGACTATTTCTGTGTAAGCCATGAATAAAGTGTGGAACGGGCTTCGTTTTGTTTTTTTATTGCATATAGATGTGTCTGCATAATTTGCTGGAAACCTCTTTTTTCCTGTTGAATGATACCATATTGTTTCTGAAAGTCAGTTGACCACAGGCATGTGGATTCTTGGGGTAATCTGAGTTTTATGCCACAGCTTTCTCTATCCACCTATATCAGTACTGCATTGTGTTCAATACCCCTGCTTTGTGTTTAGCTTGAGGGTCCAGAGTGGGCCCTCCTGCTTTCTTTTCCTTTTTCACATTGCCAGTAATTCTGGATATCTAGAATTTCTGTGTGAATTTTAGAATCAGCTTCTCAATTTCTACAAATAAGTTTAACAGGATTATATTAAATCTAGGTATCATTTTTGAGGCCATTGCTATCTTACCAGTGCTGTCCTCTAATTCATGAACAAGTGATTGCTCCCCCACATTCCCTCCAGTATTTAATTTCTTACAACAGAAAATGTTTTACCAAAGCAGGTTGTAGCAGATTTCACGGGGCTCCCTTCATCCCTACAGTGATTCTTTGAGGTTCTAATTCTAGGTCTACTACAGTCATCTTGGAGATCAGTAGATCTCAGTGCTGACATCCTCTTTAGTTGAAGCCTATAAAGTGGTGATTTGCAAGCGAGCACCATTCCTCTAAGGCAATAAACCAAGCAAGAGAATGGCAAAAGCCTAAAAAAGGGGGAAAACATTTCTAGTAGTAGGCGGTCTTCCCAGTGAATCCCAGTCCTGGTTCTCACATAAACGGGATTTGAATGGCAAAGCTTTAAATCTTTGGTCTTGTTTTTAAAACAATACTGGCATATATACTATATGAAAGTCTCATTCTGCCTCAAGACAGTCTAAAATTTAAGCATTCCATTAGACCGAGTGGAACTGAAATGGAGGACAACCCAAAATCATATAGTGAATCATTTCAACTCGTGTTGAAATTTAGGAACCACATAAGCCTCATGTTGTGGAATAATTTTTTTTGTACACTGTGACTATTTGTCACTAGGCTTGGTTTAATAAAAAGAAGAATGGCCAAAATGTAGAAAGAAATTTTCTGGCAGAGAGAACTGGGGAGAAGAAGGGTGGAGATGCAGGGAGACACCAGCTAGAGAGGAAGCAGCATGGGCAATACAGAGTAAAGGTGATGAAGCCACAAGACAAAAACTAGATTGATTTAAAAAATGGGTTAATTTAAGTTGTAAGAGCTAGTTAGTAATAAGGCTGAGCTACTGGCTGAGCTTTCATAATTAATTAGAAGTCTCCATATGGTTATTGGGAGATGGCTGGTTGGACAGAAAAACCTGCCTACAACCTCCCTTGGGTAAGATTATCAGGGAGGCTCTGGGGCTGTGACTGTTATTTCCTTTCAGTAGCTGAACCCTGCTGGTTATACACCAAGGCTGTTGGAAAGAGGGCAACTTCCTCCCATGAAACCTGCTAATACAGCATTGTAATTGGTTATGCTTGGGGCTAAAATAGTTCATGTAGAACTGGACCAAAACACAGCAATTTATTTCTCTCCCTTTCCTAATCCTCTTGTTGGACTATGGCTGTAGCTGCTGTCCTTTATTATGGGAGGGGAACCACATCCTCATGGTGCCACAGCATGAAGAAGGATTCTGGGTTCACAAGGACTTTGTACAGGGGAACTAGAACATCAGCAAGGATTCTTCTTAGACCAGCCTTAGCATTCCTCTTCGTGTGGCAAACGATGCACGCTTTTAGCTTGTTTTAACCACCATTTTCTCCCCAATTATTTAAAACTGCCCTGATGTATGCAGTTAATTTGAAATACATGACTTTTAAATTGATTTCAGAGATATTTTTGAGGTTTGTGGCTAGAATGGCAGTCACGCAAATAATAAGCATTATATGGGTTTAGGAGAAATCTCTCAATTTGTGTCTTTCCCTCTTCCTCATAGAGTCATGCTCAGTACTAAGTTTTAATGTGATTTAGCACTTCTTTAAGCATGATTTTATTTTATTGTTTTCCATCAGCTATCATATTCTAAGGGTATTACTTTCCTCCCTATACATATTTGGTTTCTAAAAATTTTTGCTTCCATCAAGGTCTTCTTTCTGTAACAACCTTCATTTTCTTCCTATCCATTATGAGTATTTAGCAAATTCTTCCAGTTTGACTACACACTCATTAATTAAACCTGGGGAGGCCATCTTTCTTCTCATCATGGCTTCTGGTTAAGGAAATATATTCTGGAATTGGAGCTGTCTGTACTGTATATTTTCCAGAACTCCCTGAGCCAGCTCTGAATGGGGTTCCTCTACAGTGACTGGTTCTGACAGGATTTCTTTTTCAGAAAAGGAAAAGTCTGCTGGCATCTAGTTTTTCCACAATGACTCATCAAAGAGGATGGGCAATACAGTGCTTCTCACTAGCTAAAGGACAGTAATGAATACCCTGCCGGAATCAGTCTTCTAAATGACTCTCATTCAGAAAATATGTAGTAACCAGACTTTGGTTTTCTTGGCAGATTTAGAGGTAGGGGCCAAGTAGCTACAATTTAAGTCCCCACATTTAGTTGTTAGCCCCATCCTGTCTATTTAATAGTCTGCCTTCAGATGATTGCTAACATTTTCCCCTGTAGGAAGAAGTTAGGCATTGTTCTCTTACTGGTTGTAAAGCATGAATTCATTTATGATTGAGAACATGATTTAGTTGTTGCATCTAAACAGTGAGGTAGTAGAGCAAGGGTTTTTTGTTTGTTTATCAGAATCCTTATACAGCAAATATTACAAATGCAAAAAAATAGTTTAAGCAATAATTGTAAAATTGCCTATAAGGATTCTATGACATTTGAAGACTTTCTTCTATGCATACTACGAATTATAAAAAAGATAATAAATATTTTGTGCAGAGATTGTTATAGAACTTACTTTAAGGTACTGTACTATGAGCTAGAGTTGCTACATGGTGCAGGAGTCTAAGGAGTTATTGATAGTCTAGGCTTTTTGGTTCCCAGTCCACAGACAACTGTTCTTCTCTTACTTGTCCTTGTATAGCAGAGAGAAGAAGCTCTGATGTGTCTTTCTCTTCTTATGAGGACACTGTATCCCATAGTGGAGAATCTACTCTCATGATCTAACCTTACTTATTTCCCCAATGCTCTACTTTATAACATTGTACTAGAGTGTGACAAAGCCAGTATTTGAGTTAGTGAGAAACATAAGTATTCATGTCATAATGAGTTTGTAGCATATATGCTTTATAATCACTGAATTAGAGTCAAGGAATATCATATTTTTGTCTTTAAAACTTGAAATTAGATTTCCAGTCTTTATCCTATTTTCTTGGAGGAAAATTAATTCTCTGTTATTACCAATTATTTTAATTTACTTTATATCACTGTGATAAAATACTATGATCAAAAGAAACTTGGAGAAGAAAGGACTTATCTGGCTTCCAGTTATAGTTCATCATCAAAGGAAACCAAGACAGGAACATAAGGGCAGGAATTGAAGGAGAGACCGTGGAGGAATTCTACTTTCTGACTTGCTTCTCATGGCTTGTCAGCCTGTTTTCTTGTACAACCCAAGACAAACTTTCCAAGGATTGTACCATCTACAATGAGCTTGGCACTTCTGTACTAATAATTAATTAAGAAAATACCCTACACAGTTGCCTATAGGTCAGTTTGATGGGAGGCAATTCCTCAATTGAGATTTCCTCTTCCCAGGAATGTTTAGGTTTGTGTCAAGTTGAGAAAAACTAGTCAGCTCATTTGACATAAAAAACACATAGATATTAAATTTTCACTTCTTGTTTATAACAAAGATACCAAATCAATATAAAAACACAGTGTAAAACATAGTATAACTTTAGGAATTCTGGTTTTTAAAAAATTCAAACACTCTAAAAGTTCAGTTTATTAAAATATCCCAAGTCCCCAAATCCAGTCTCTTAACTGTTGGCTCCTATGTATAAGGGTGCATGAGTTTTCCAAGAAGGAAGAAGCAGAGCAGTCACAATCAAATCAAAGCAAAGCCAAAATTTAAGAGTGAAGATGGGTAGGACTCATCATCCCTCATTCGTGATTCTTTGGGCTCCAAAGTACCTAGGCATCAGCTGTCACTGTCCTTGGTGGCCATTCCACAGTTCTGATTTCTCTAGTCTGCCTGGGTCTATATTCAAATTCACAGTGCACCTACATCAATAGCCTCTCCTAGGCTTTCTTTTTGGTTAAACCTCAAATTTTCTCCATAACCTCTTCAATCTTGGGCTTTGTACTCTATCTGAGGCTGCTGCTTCACCAATGGCCTCTCCTAGTCTGTCAAGGTGCTAATCTTCAGCTACTTTCCATGACCCCTTCCTGAATCCAAAGCCAGCATGACATGAAAGACTATTACACATTACCAAGGTCATCTGCCCATATGAGATGCAGGTTTGGCCCCCTTTGGATCATAGCTTCTGTGTGTGGACCCAGATGATTTTGCCTCAATGATGCTGTCTCTTCTGAATCACAACTATCCATTAGCTCCAGCCAACAAGCTCAATTGTCCCAGCAAAACAAAAGTCTCGCTTTAGTAGTGCTGTTCCTTTTTAATCACAGCTGATTCTTCAGCTGACAAAACACCACAGATTCTTAACTTAAATATGTCACATGAATGCCCAGGTAGTCTCTAAGGGCCTTTGAAACAATACAAGTTAGGTGTTCATTGTCTGCACTTTTGCTCTCAGCATTATCTGCCATGTTCTTACAATGACTCATTAAGGTTTTCTAGCCTAATGTTCTAAATTTCTTCCATAATCCTCCCCAAAACATGATCATGTTTGTCTCAGCATTGGTCCATTTCTGGTGCCAATTTCTTTTGTAGTTAGCTTTCTGTCACTCTGATGAAACATCACAACCAAGAATAACTTTGGAAGGAATGAGTTTATTTGATTTACAGGTTCCTGTCCACCATCATGGGAATCTAAGACAGGAACCCAAGGCAGGAATTTAGAGGCAGGAAGTGAAGCAGAAAGCAAGGAGAGCTGCTGTTTCCTGGCTTGCTTCTCCAGGCTTGCTCAACCTGTTTTTTTTATACAGCCCAGAGTTAGTTGTTCAGGGTTTGTGTCAATACCAGTCATTAATTGAGAAAATTTCCAACAGATTTCAATAAAGCCAGTATTATGGAGGTAGTTCCTTAGTTGAGCTTCCCACTTTCTGGATAATTCTGGATTTGTGTCACATTTACAAAATGAAAATAAAAAACTAAAAACCAAGAGGGACATCATGGTTGTCCTCTGGGGTAAAGTGCACCCCAAGTTCACAGTTGTTAACCCATATTGATTACTTCTCTCCTTTGCCTAGAGCTGAGCTTTTAGCAATATGCCTAGGTCTTGGGGAGGGGTTAATTAACTTTTCGGAATAGCCTTCTCTAAATACCCTCTGATGTTATACACAAAAACATACAGATTGCTTTTCTTCTTCCAGCCCCCACTTTTCTCTGGTTGTAATGTCCCTGTCACTATTCCGTAGTGTTTTTGAAATCTCCTCTGAGAACTTGAGAATAACCAAAGACAAAAGTATGTTTCTAACAAGAACAGGTTCCCTCCATGCTGTGCAAAGCCCTTGATTGAAGTAAATCCAGATTTGGGGAATGTGCAGATAAATGTCCTGGAGGATCTTCAGAGAACAAAAAACAAGTTTAACATCTCACAAAATTAGTCTGTGACACGGTTTATGTAATCACTTATCGTAGAAAGGCTTGGAAAGGTTGGGTCATCTCAGAACCTCAGTAGACTCCTTAGCAGACTTGTCCTTTGTCCGTCTTCAGACCCCTGACTCTTTCCAGTAGGCTACACCGCCTTCCCACTAATTCCTTCTTCTGTTGCTAAAGCAGTCTAGCTTCCTAAAGGAACTTTCTTTGCTCTGTGTTTGAATAATCTTAGCTCCTAGTGGCTTAGGCTGTCAGCAGCAAAGACCTCATCTTTCCTTACATACAAACCAGATCCCAGGGGTAATTCCTGGCACAGAATTCTGGCTAGTGTGGTCATGGCCTGGACCAGAAGGGAAGTACTCTAATTCTTATATGAAATTCATCAGCTGTTAAGTATGTCCAATTTTTCCCCTAATAGTCTCATTAGGGATCTGGAACCTGTCTTCAAAAAGGCAGCATCATTCACTACTGGCTTTTTGCGGGATTACAGCATACATAGAATGGGAATGAAGGCCAATTGTGGTCACATTCTTAATTTAAGGAGAAAAGAAGAAAACTAAGCCCCAGGCCTGTTTTCTTAAGATAAGGGAATTCTAAGAATTGGTTTGCTTAATTATATTTTTTTATGGTTCCAAACTCAACATTTACATTAACAGAACAATTCAGAGCAAAGTAAAAACATTTAAATTATGTTCCTATGTAATCCAGGAAGGGTGTGCCACCTGTAAATACAGAAAAGATAATGAATGGAATGTTCTGGTGATTCCACCAGGTGTATTTCCGGCAGAGAGTTTGTAGGTGTGGTGATGATGCCAGAAAAATAGTTTGCAGTCAGATAAATTTGATCCTGTTAATAATGGAGATCCACTGATGGAGAGATGAGGAGGTAATGTGGAGAGCACGCGAAGTCTGGATTGCATGTGCATTGTTGACACGAGCTCGGCCATGTCAAGGATCCCAGTGCCTCACACCCATGGGACTGGCAAAGCCTTCCAAGTGTTAGGAGTATGATAATAGCAAAACTATTCCCTGGTCTGGCTGAATATGGATGTTGACAGTGGGTGTATAAAGAAACAACTGCAGCTCCCTCCTCTCAGATGACTTCTGCCTCATACTGCTCCCTCACAAGGGCCATACAAAAATGGGTTAACCTGTCCCCTGCTTCAACTGTATATGCTAACAGCTGAGCTTCCAGGCAACTGAAAAATTATTGGCTGCTGGTGCATCTTCATCCAAGCTTCTCTTCCATCAGCAATCATAGAGAATGTAACAAAATTAGGCAGCACCAAGGATGGATCCTGACTTACCAGTTGAAGGAGATCACACAGCCTGAATCAGATTTGGTTAAATCCAAAGCAAGCACCTTTTACAATAAGTCATTAAAACTTCCAGGGATGGTGTCTGAAGCATCTAGTGTTAATTACACTGAAGAACCTGTATTTTGAAAAAAGAAAAACCATGAGAGACAAAAACTGCAAAAGATGAAGTTTGGTGTTGAGAATTGTAATGAAGAAGAGCCGAATGACTCTGGGCCTGAGACGATGACAATGCCTATGACATTGATGAGTGTGGATGGAGACGAGAGGGAGAAAGGAGAGGTGTTGAGTTTGTAGTGTCTGAAGAACAAGTGGGGGAGGGGTCCATATCAGGGAGGGATGGTAAAAGCCGCAGCAGTGCTGTAGGAGGTTACTCTATATTATAGATCCATCCATTAATCTGTTATCTGTCTATCTGCCTATCTTTCTATCATCCATCTATTTATGTCAATAAAAATTGAAGAAGAGATTATAAATTTGAGAGGAAGTGGAGCAGATCTCAGGAGTTGGCGTGGGGAGTGAGTGGAATGGAAATAATATAAATACAGTTGTCAGTAGTATTCATAGTCAGCAGTTAGTCATTACATAGGTAGAAATTTGATTGCTTTTAATTTGAAGATGCTGGTTTGGGAAAGGTTAAAAAAAATCTAGTGTAACCATAAAAGGAAGTGGGAGACATGGAACAGAATTATGAGCAGGAGGTAATTTGTCACTTAGGCCGTACTGAAGAGACACTAGGAATCATTCTTTCTGACCAAGGGGAGTGAGAGAAGAAGAGGGTTAAGAGAAAAGTGTAAGGATGAAATGTGAGAAGAGGGTTAAGAGAAAAGTGTAAGGACGAAATGTGAGAAAATAAAATCCACTAAGGAAAGAGGAAGAGCTAGAGATAAAAGGGAAATCAGGATGATGCAGTGATGACGTCAGGAGAGTAGAAACTAACTTGAGCTGGCCACCAATGCCATAAGCTAAAAGTAGCATTTTCAACATGGCAAGTGTCAGCCCTAAATGATCTGATTGATATTAGCAGTGACATCATGACTGAACTGAATTCATTTGTTAGGATATAATGTCATGTATAAAGAGTAAAGAAAAAGGTGATGTTTGGGTACAAGAAATAAAGCTAACTATTTACTTTTGTCAGTTGCTTTTGCTCAGACACTATCAGAAAATAATTCATTCTCTAGTCCATATTTTTGTAACCTATCAGTTGTTTGTGACAAAATCCAAAACCAAAATATGAATATTTGAAGTTATTTTATCCAATCCCAAGTGGTCATTCCTAACCATATTTACTTATAAGTCACACTAAATGGACCCAGTAGGCTATATAAGTGTGCATTATTTTTATATTGCTGTAATAAAAGCACCTTGACTAAGGCAACTTACAGAATTTAGGCTTACAGTTACCGAGGGATAAGTGCCCGTTGTGGTAGCAAATCACAGCAGCAAGCAGGAACAATGTTGCCTGGAGCAAAATCCTGAGAGCTCACAATTGAACCTCAAGCATGATGCAGAAATAACAAACTGGAAATGACACAAGACTTGAAACTCCACTTCCAGTGACATACTTCTCCAAGTCTCCACCTCCTCAAACAGCACTACCACCTGGGGACAAAAATTTAAATATATGAGCCTATGGGCTAAATTCTCACTATATGTATGTCTGAATGGGAATATATTTTGAGACTATTACGAAATACACAGCGTATACCAGCAAACAAATATATCATTATATACTCAGTGAATATATACAAATATATTATATACTCAGGGCTCACTATACATTCCATATATCTCTGTATTTTCTAAACTTTCCTGTTTTTAAATAGATCACTTATGGCAATTCTATTGCTACTTTTTACTTGCATTATGTACTTACTGCTTAGACAGTAAAGTATTTATAAAGGTATTATATATTATATAGGTATATTATGTCTATATCTATTATATCTCTGCATATCATTCATAATTGCAGGAGAGTTTATGAGTTTTAGAGGGAGTGGGATGGGTCACAAGAGTAGTTGGATGAAGGAGTGGGATTGGAGGGAATGACATAAATATAGTTCTCACATATGAAATTCTTTAAAAAATTAAATAAAAATCTTTTTCACTGACCATTTAAGCTATAGATAATTTTAGAGGCTTTTCTAGGAAATTGTATTTAAATCTTAGAAATAGACAATGCACATGAAGAATGACCAAGGCTGATCCAAGGGCCTGGTGGAGTACAAGTGCCAGCATAATAATTTAGATAAGGATTCACTTCCTGAATCTAAAATAAATATTGGGTGAATTAAGGAGGGCTTCGTAGGGGAAAGGACACATTTCAAGTTTAAGAAGATAAGAAGAAAATGAAGGCTGAGGAGTGTAAATGGTGGTTATGCACCCAGTAGAAGGTACAGGAAGAAGCCGAGGCTCAGTGCATGTGCTATGTTCTAAGTTTTGCACTATGGAGTCCTTTTCAAATTGTGGCTTATGTAAACAGTGCCTTGAGGGAGTTCTTTAACAGGATGGTTCTTTTGTTAGTTAGCTCTCTATCACCATGCAAAACACCGGACGAAATGAGCTTATACAGAAAATTTATCTTGGCCCAGATTCAGAGGTTTCAGCCCATGATTGGCCCTATTCCTGCCATGCCCGTGGTGAAGCAGCAATCATAGCAGCAATATACTTCAGAACACACTGTTCTCACTGCATGGATGGGAAGCAAATGAAAGGAAGTAGAGGCTAAAATTTCTACCACCTCTCAATAGCACCAAGTTGGGGATTGCACCTTTAACCCCGTGGACCTTGAGGAACATTCCAGATACAAACTGTAGTCTATACTCAAGTCTATACACCTATACACACTAGACATGGGATGGGTGTGAGACCAGGTAGGCTAGGGAGGCATATATTGAAAAAGTCTTAGGTGCATGAGGGCATTTGTCTTCAACATAAGCAACAATTGGGGGTTTTTGAACAGAGGAATAAAGAGAGATTAATTGTACTGGAGAAATTCCTCCAGAAGAAATATTTAAGTTCCTCTGAAAGTCAAGATGATAGACGTAAAGCCAAGGACTAGAAGACTGTTGCGAGTGTCAAGAGTTTAGCCCATAAATCCTCACACTGAGGCTGTCATATTGGGCCTGGGATGTAAATGATCCATAGGTTCTAGGCTATTGGTCAAGGTTTAAAATCTCAGGTGATCAGGCAAGGAAGTTAATGGTTAGTTAATCATCAAGGTAGAGACTGTTGTATTTCTTTTGAAGGTGCTGCTTGGGAAAAGGTAGGAGTTCCAAGAGGAGAGGGTCTGTTAGATGGCAGAGACATGGGAATGAGTTACTGGTAACTCATGAGTTTCTTTGGGGTATACCCAGAGTGCAGAGCTAAGATGAGCAATGGCAGTTCAGAGAAAGAAAAGCAGGGATGAAAGACTGGGATCTGTGGAGTTATTATATCTAAGGGCTGGAGAAGGGAGTGTAACTTAAAGAAGGGCCTGACAAAAGAACAGGAGACAGGATGTGTAAACGTCCAGGTAGAGTTTTGTGTAGGGATAAGCGGCCACATTGCCCAAGTGCTGGAGAGAATCCCACTGGAAGAAAGCCTCCTTGGATCTGTTTTCTCAGGGCAGTTTCTGAGCAGTAGCAGAGATAGACTGCTAAGGGTCAGGGCTGCCATGTGCTTCTTTCTAGAAATGGCCTTCTGGAGATGACAAGAGGTGACCTTCAGAGCAGTTCCCCTTAGAAAAGCGCCTGCTCGGCAGTGAAGCCTTTGGATGCAAAGTCCTTGGCTGCGAGCTTCTGGGGAGCCAAGCAGATGGCAGCGCTGATTCCTGCAGCTGCAACAGCTCCGTTTCACTTTGTTTCCAGGAGTCAGAGGAGTCAGGAGTGGCAACAGCTGTCTACCTGTAAGGACTCAAATGATGTTTGAGCCATCAAACTCTTGTATACAGAGTGGTAACTTAGCAGTCGTCCAAGAGCTTCCTGCTACTCCCAGGAGCTATCAAAAACACTTCATGTATCCATAGTGTGGCTTTTGCTCATTTAAAATAGAGTAAATAGGCTTTCTGGAGCAAAAGACATATTAAACATGACTGTTGGCTCAGTCTTCCTTCCCTCCCTCCCTCCCTCCCTCC
>LOJH01007968.1:0-30225 GCA_001685095.1 Ellobius talpinus | reverse complement strand
AATTAATAACTGCTACGTGGAAATCTGAAAGATCCATTCATGCAATTCTTCATTCAGCAAAGATTTCTTTCCACATGACAGGCAAAAATCTATATCCTGAGGATGTGGTAGTGAGCAAATCAGCCCTGGTTCTGGGTTTATCCCTCACTGGGAAACAGCCAGAACTTGGAGAATGCATCCTTACCCGACTTTCCCTGGCATGGCTTAAGGAGGGGCGAGGTGTTGGGAAGCAGCCCTTGGGCATGGCTGGGTTGTAATTCCAGCACTGCCCAGCTCTCTCTAGTTGCTCTGGAATGCCTGACTCATAAGCATGGTACTGGAATTAAGGAGGTTCTGTAGGCAGGGCACTTAGCCCAGCCTTGGCTTCAAGGGGGCACTCAAGAAGTGCCTGGTTCCCTTGTCTCCTCCTTGGACAGAACCTGTGGGCTTGAATATTATGGTAGGAATGCTAAATGTGCATCTGAAACAACACATCTAAGAACTGATCGTGGATTCAATCTGTTTCCATTTCTTTACATGTTCAAACACTTGATTTTAAGAGCCGAGGAGAGGATGGATATTTGAACATTTGAGCAAGAAGGTGACCAGGAAGGATGGTGGTGAGGACCAGAGGTGAGCAGAGAGGCAATGATGTTAAGAGATGGAGGCTCTCCAAACCATGTCACAGGAAGAGATGGCTGAAAGACTAAAGCAAGGGAAACCGGAAAATAGAAGAAATGTATTGTACAAACTCATAATGACATAAAGACAGCTAACTTTGGCTCTTCAAAAGGATGACAATGTTAACAACCCCAGACAACTAGCAATGAGAGGCCTTTGCAAGGAGGTAAAGAGTGAATTTCCTGTTACTACAGGTATCCAAGGACATGAAGATACAGCACCTCAGAATGAGGCTCCAAAGGCATCTCCAGCATGACCTGGGCCACAGGAATTTTTTTAAGTTTATGAGTGTTAAAAGCTTATGGCTCTAATGTATGTGGAGAGGCAATCAAATAGCCACAAAGGTGTGCCGCTCCTGCCTCACCTGGGAGTTGCTCGTTAATCCCTCAGCTCCTGCCCTTACAGATCTCCTGCCACATTTCTCCAAAGGAACCCGCGGAGTTGGCCATTTCTGGACTGAATACAAAGTGATGCCAGGGAGAAAAAGCACATGGAGGTCCGCAAAAGGATTCACTCAGGAAAGAACTGAATGAAACACTGGAAGGGACACCAAGGCCTCTGCTGTGCACCTTGCAGCTGGCTACTTCCTAAGGACACTGTTTTGATTATGGGGCTCAAGACCAGAAATCAAGTTAGCGGGGCTGCAGATATGGTTTAGTGGTTAAGAGCATGTACTATTCCTGCAGAGGACCCAAGTTCATTTTCTAGCACCCACATTGGTTCTCTCACAAGCATTTGTAACTACAGCTCCAGGGAATCTGACATACTCTTCTGGCCTCTGTACAAGCCCCCACCAACACACATATAGAATTAAAAAAAGGAAAGTAAAATTTGTCAATGGAGGCTGGAGGCCAGAGTATGGTTAAGTGAAGAACTGTGTGTCATAGTTGCCTTAACCACAGTGATCCTGTCTGCAGGGAGAAGACAGCAACTGCTAATAGCCAAACACCAAACAGACAATCAATCTGATAGTCTGTATGGTGGAGACCTTCTGTCTGCCTGTAAATCACAAATAGGGTCAGAAACCTGGAGATTGGGCATCATGGAAAGAGAGATGTTCCTCCTGTCCCTTCTCCCCTGACCATGGTAAACAGGAAGTGAGCAGTCACTACAAAGGAAGGAGAGGGATGGGCAGTGGGGATCCTTTCTTGGCCACTGGAGGTTCCTCAGGAGTGGGACTCATGACTGCATCAGATGCTGCAGCTACAGAACAAACCAAACCAAGTTGGCAGCACCAAGGAACCACAGCTGTTTCATTTTTCTCATTCCTGGTTCTGGAAGTACCTGGGCTCTGGTGCACGACTTCTCCTCGGGGTCTCTTCTGAAGTTGCTTATCAGATTGGGGCTGTGTCTGGGTCACCCAGGAAGGGTCTCTACTCCCGTGTTCAGTTGTTGAGCCAGCTCCGACTGCTGACTGGAGAGCCTGCATGTGGCTTTCCCTGACACCTTGGCTTTCTCCCAGTGTGGTGGCCAGGTTCCAAGATCATCTCATCCCAAGGGCGAGAGCCGGATGGAGGTTGGACTGCCTGCAGTTAACTCCGATGTAGAAGGTACACAGCTTCTGCTACATTTTACCTATCGGGCACAAGTCATGATGGCCGGCTACACTCACAAAGATAGCCAGCAGGCCAAGCCTCCACACTAGTGGGCATGACTGAAAGTCCCATGAGGTACAAACCTAGAAACCACACTCTCGTTCCTCTGAGGGATACACAAATCACCTTCCAGCCTGGGGATTCCCTCTACTGTGCCAAGCTTTGGGCTGAAGAGCATTGCTGCAATAGATGTGCTCCATCTTTGAGAACCTTTAGGAAAAGAAAATCACGGAACAGCTGAACGACAGTGCAGGTTCCTCTCTTTAAACAGACCAACTCTCTTTGAAAAAAATGATTTAGGATGAAATACAAATTCCATTTCACACAAGGCAGAGCCTGGTGAGAGATTAAAGAGTTGCCTGAAGTTATGCATCCATTTGCTTGGAACTCTGGAGCCAGAAAAGCCTGTGTGTGCCCTACCATCTCACACCGCCAAGGGCCACGGTACCATCTCCCTAATGTCTACTTAGTCCTCAAGGAGTCTTCTCTTTGAGCAACACTTCTAGACATGACTTGCTGACTTTCCTGGATTGCAAAATAAAAGCTTTGCTCTGTTGACAGCTAATCCTGTTCCCTGGCAGAAGAATCTGGGGTAGAGTTCTCTTGTAGCTTCCAGTTTTGCAGTTGTGACAAGTTTGGAGCTTCCTCCTGGGTCCCCAAACGTCTGACACAGGGGAGTGGTAGTAAACGATAGAAGGAGGAAGGTAGATATGTTTTGTGATTTTCATAGACCTGAACCTACCGCGAACTGGGAGCCTCTACCAGCGACTGTGCAAACACATTACGAGGCTCGGAGATCTAGAGGGCCAAGTCTGAGTACTTGCCTTGAGGGGGACAAACACAAATGGGCACATTCCAAGGAAGGGGATGGAATATGATAAAAATCTCTGGGGTTAGGATGTACTTCCCAGGACATTAGGACATGTGAGGAGACAGACGAAGCAGATTAGCCAACGGCTGCTAGGGTCCTACTTGTCCTTCTCTACCCTCAGCTCTTGGGAACACACTGGCCCAACTTCTAACCACCAGAACCTGTGCACTCCTTCCCCTGAGGCATGACTGTTGAAACAGAACTCCCAGGTGTGTCCACTGTGCCTGTGAATTCTCTCCCACAAGGACTTTAAAATCCCATTTTGGCTTCTAATTCCTCTGGGGCTAGGATTTCAGCATGCGAATTTAGGAGACACAAGCATTCATATGGCGCTCCACTTCCTCCATTCTGAGTACTCACATGGGTGCCTGTCTTTTGAATGTCACCTTAGTCAGACCACCCCAAAAGAGGTGACCCATGTTTCACAGACATAGAAACTACTGACATTCTGTTTCTCCAGTGCCTGGTCCATCTTATCCTCAAATGCTAGGCTGACTTATTAAATTGATTATCCAAGGCTAAATTAGAATTAGGCGTACAAGCCGGGCAGTGGTGGCGCACGCCTTTAATCCCAGCACTCAGGAGGCAGAGGNCAGGACAGGCACCAAAAACTACAGAGAAACCCTGTCTCGAAAATCAAAAAATAAATAAATAAAAAAAGAAGTAGGCGTACAAATGTCCCTCTCCTTCAGTCAGTAGATTGTACCCTCTGACCCTGGTTTCAGACAGGACACTGGCCCCTGTGCAGAATTATTTTCTGTCTCTAGCTAGAAAAGGAGAGTTTCTTTAAGATGCCCAGACCAAATGTCTTGGTGCTTATTGGCTCAGCTTAAGGATTCCCAGGGGGATATAAGTTCTCAATAGTTATCATTAGAAATCTACAACTATTGTGCAAAAATGGCACAAATTGACATTTAAATGAAAATTTCCAACCCCAGTCTCCCCTTTCAGTTTTAAGAAACTTGTCTTAAATTTTGTCTCAAACATTTTATTGTGAACATTTGCAAACATCCAGGAAGATAGGAAGAATTTTAGAGTGGCCACCTACAGACCATAGACCCAGCATTCAAGTGATGAAAGTTGTATTTTATTGTTTCAGTATTTCCCATGTAGCCTGGCCAGCATCCATTCATTAATCTGTCATATTTTGGTGCATTTCAAAGCAATTTACAGAAATTAATGTATCCCCCTCATGTCTGCAATAGAGAGGCTGAGACTGAAGAATCAAGTATTCAAGGCCAGCTTGGGCTACATACTGAGACCAGATGTCAGACAAACTAAAGCTATACTCCTTCCCATTCATAGACTGATAAATATATCATTAACTACAGTTTATTTTTCCCTTCTTTGGGGGCTACATTTACCTACAGAAGGAAGTCTACAAGTCTAAGTTCTACTCTCGGTGATTTGGTCACAGCCATACACCTGTGCATCCAACTACGACAAAGCTAAAGACACACCATGACCCCGGGAAGCTCTCTTGCACAGTTTCTTAGAATCCTCCAGGCCTATCTTGCCTCCTCACATCCATATATAGTATTGCTAGCACTATGGAATAGTTCATGCTTGTTCTAGAACTCTGTGTGGAAGCATGTGCTTTGATAGAAGCCTTCTTAGCACACGACTTTGAGATCCATCCATATTGTGGAGTATAGATACACTCTTGGTTATATGTACATACATGTAAACATATATCAACACATGTAGATAGCTAATATATTGTGCAGATAGCAAATACCCAATGATAAACTCTTGGGGTCAATGTTAATGAATTGGCTGGGTTTCTCTCTGGGAAAAGCCTTGTAAATTTTGATCATTTTTTTTCCTCAGATACTTACACTTACGTGGTATTGAAAATTTCATCAGGGAAAGAAACTTAGCAAAGACCAGTTACTCATAATCTCTCCTCTCATCTCTCTCCAAAGTGGAACTGTGGACTGGACTAAGAAAAGGATGGGGTGTAGGAGACGTCTCTGGGTCTTAAGGGCTTATTGCCAGTCCTGTCTCTTTGAGTGCAATGGAAGAAATTCAGCTATAGTAAGAATGAGGGGGAAAGCTAAGGGACTGAAGGGAGTGATGTGCTCCACTGTGTAAACAGCCATGTGGAAGTTGCGGGGAGCCAGGAGGTCTATGCAGCATCCTTCTGGAGTTGGACAGATTCCTTATTACAGTTAACAGTCATAGCATCAGAGAGAAGAAAGAATTCCACACTTGCCTCTCCTGAGACATAGAAAATGAGATAGGAAAAACAACAACAACAAAAAACCCAACCAACCAAACAAACAAACAAACAAACAAAAAACCCAGGCCCTTGTACTAAAATTAAAATTGTGTGTATTAGGGTCGTTGAATGGAGTAAGATTCTTAATTTCCAACAAATTCTGTCCCTGGAAAAAAAATCCTTCACCTGCCATTTAAGTTCATTTTTTTCAGTCCCTTACAAGGTGAATTTTAGTAGGTAACTTTTGATTTGTAAATGACCCATATAAAGATAACACGTGAACACTGCCATATCTATCCAGTGCCTCAGCTTACTTTAGGCTCCCCTAGAAGCAGACACCAAGACAAGGATCTGAGTGTTTATTTAGTAGGCTATCCCAGGAAACATCGGAAGGGAACAAGCAAGTGATACAGGGACAGGAAGGCACCCAATACACCATACTTCTTTAGTTGTTACCACTGGTAGGCTTTCATCATCTGAGGAGAGAGCTAGGGAAATAGTTCAGTGGTTAAGAGAAATTATTGCTCTTGCAGAGGACTAGGGTTCAACTCTGAGGACCCATGTGGTGGCTCACAACCACTCATTACTCATTTCAGGAGGTCCAACACCTTCTTTTGACTTCAACAAGCAGCAGACACATCATTGATGCCCAGTCAGAAGTTCTGACAAAATATTCATCCACATCAAAATGAAATAAATAAATCTTAAAAGAATGTTTAAAAAAGAATTCAGCCCTTAACACCACAGGATATTAGAGTGAGCAGGTGCCATCTGCAAAAAAAGGAAGAGTGCCCTCACCGTACCCCAAATCTGCAGGTACCTCTTCTTTTTACTTTCCATATTCCAGAAATGTGAGCAACAGATTTCTTTTCCTTAGAGCCAAGAAGTCTACAATATTTTGTTACAGCAGCCATATGAGCTAAGACAGCAGGAAGCAGAGTCTGGCACAGAACAAATCCGACATCATTTGAACCTGTTCACCACCTTTCAGCTCTTCTACATCACCCACTGGGATTCATTCCATACATACGACTTAGCAGGCAGCATCTAAAGCTCCAAATCCCCACCAATCATGGTCACTCTCTGGATTTGCCCAGAGCAAATGAACAGGATTTCTCATATGCGGAATTCCTGTTTCTCTATAAAAGACACATTTAGTGGCTTATTTTTATACCCATAGGCTGTTCTTGTGTGTTGTACAAATACTTGGGCAGTTAGAGATATTTCTATTTTATTCCTAGATTTTTATATTAATATCTGTCAAATTCACTATACTCTTCTCATGTCCCCCAAATCAGAAAAGAATCAATAGCATGAATAGTAAACATCACAGCTCACTATGTGTCACTCCCTGAGTCCCTGTCTCTGAGATCACTTTGTCACAGCATGCACCCAGGAAATGGGCATCCACTCAACGCTAAGCACGAGCTGGGTGTAAAGGACTTGGTACTCTTTATAAACTCACTGCTGTGAATCCTCTCCGATGCACAGAGGAGAAGCCAGAGTCCCTGAGATGTTAAACAGCTGTTTTTCATGAGTGTCAAAGTCAGGCTTCCTCCAGCCTACATCCCTTATTGTACCAAGGATTATAAAATGTGAGCATCCTGCCGGAATGGTGGCACACACCTTTAATCCCAGCACTCAGAAGTCAGAGGCAGGAAGATCACTGTGAGTTCAAGGTCAGCCTGGTCTACAAAGTGAGTTCCAGAACAGCCATGGCTATAACACAAAGAAATGCTGTCTCAAAACAAAACAACAAAAATCTGAGCATCCCTTATTTTTTGGTTTCCTCATGACATTAAGACAAATGAATAGCAAACCACTGATAAATCCAGCCTACTCTTTGGCGCCCAACCCTTTGCCTCTTTCATTATGGTCTGCAGCACTAGGTGGTCTGTAGCCTATCATGTTTCCTGTCTCAATTCCTTCTCTCTAATCTCAAAGGTGTGTAGGATCTTGAAGTCTTACTATTGGGCCAGAACTGGGAGCCCAAGATGAGCTCTGGGTCTCTATATAGATAGATAAGATACTAGGCTAGCATAAAATCATTTTTGTTCCATGTTTCTAAAAAGGACTGTTAATATTTAATTCAGGGATTTTATTTTTTCTATCATAGAAATGAATGAGAACATATCAGAAGGCTCAATAGCAACCATACAACAAACTAGACATATTCATATTTAATGGGTTCTCTAAAGTACAATGTGAGCACTATTTTCAACTTAGCTAGGCCTGGCCCTAAGTAGAGGAGGTAAAGGAGGCCATCAGTCTATTGGCCACAGGAATCCCATTGAAGGAAGTCTCTGTATCTGTGAAAGTCTCTGTGGTGCATAGCTCAGCTCTGCCCTCTTTGTGTCCCTCAGGCAGACAGCTGAGACTGATTTCAGGATCCTGGAGAAATTACAAAGATGCTCTGGGGTGGTGGGGAGGGGATGAGCTGGGTCTCATCTCCCAGACACAGAGCATCACATTCCAGGTCGAAGTGTGACAGGAAGAGCTGCTTACACCATAAGGTCCTGCCTTATTTCCCTTACCTAAGCCATTCCTGCTTCTAAGCCTAAGGAGAGACATAAACTTCACATTTCTTTGAGTGACTACCATGAGCTAGACCAAGGGACTTGCATAACTGAGTGCACCCAACAAGCCCCAGAAAACTTGTGAAAACCCAGATGTCTGGGTCTTCTTCCAGAAGTTCTGATCTAACAGGCCACAAAACCGGCCAAGAAATGACCACTTCTAGAAAGCCCCGAGGCCTAGGCTGCTCATGGTTCTGAGGTCCCTGGGAACATGTGGATAGGGGCAAATCAGTGCACTTTGCCAATCTAGATTTGTAGGTATGACATAAAATCCTACTGTAAACATCACCAAAGCCAGGGGTGTCAGACTATCACCTTGGCTAGTCTATCCTCATTCTAGCATCTTCTAGTGCTGGATTCCAGAGAGGCTTCTTCATACATTGAAACATCAGCTTCGTTTTATCTAAACAATGAGATAAGCTATGCAAAAAGATAACTTCCTAGTGAGAGATTCAAATGAGTATCCCCATTACCCTGTATAGATTGCTGCTACAGAAATGACAGGGGAAAGAGAAGTAAGACCCAGAGGGCTAGAGACATGAACTAGCATTTGATCCTGAGCCAGGAGGGAGACGTGATCATCACTGCTTAGGCAACACAGGTCCAGCCAAGAGGTACAATGGAGCCAGAAAGTGGTTTTCCCTTGGGTGGACCCCAAAGTAGGTGTTGTCAGTCACCCCATTTCTGTTCTTATGACCTCTTCAAGTAGGTGAGGATGTTGCCCACCATTCTGAATATGCCTGAGATGCAAGATTTGGTGAAACTGTCCATGGATGACATGGGCTGGTATGCCTGGGTTCAACCCTGCATTGAAGCTTCACTCTTAGACTCAAGGGAGAAACAAATGCAGGAGGTAATGAGACTGAAAAGCAGAAGCTATGAATCATGAGACAGTATTGAAGGATGGAGTTTTATATTATGTGTTGAGTAGAGGGGGCAGGAAATGAAAAATATGTAGCACACAATCCTTCTACTCCTGGGGATTACATTAGATGTATTCAATGTGGTACAGGGATGGTCAGGGTTGGGAAGAGAGAGGAAGTTTAAAAGTAGTTGTTGGTTTAATCTTCTTTCCAGGCCACTGAGGCTTTGGTGTCAGGGACTAGAACAGGGAACAGTAATAAATATTTCTGTGAAGGGTCAAAGAATAACTAATTTTGGCTTCACACATAATATTGTCTGCTACTACTCAATTAAGCCCTAATAAACAAGAGCAATCACTGACCACACATAAATGGGTGTTTGTGACTGTTTTCTAATAAAACTTTATTAATAAAATTTAGTTAACAGTGCCATTTATCCAAGGGCTCTACTTTGTTGAGACTGACTTTAAGGGAAGGGATTTGGAAGAGACTAGAAGTAGTAATCCCTCCAATTCCCCTCACCATTGTGATTCTGGACTTGCAATTATTTACTTACCAACTGGGCATCATAGGACACCCATTCCTAAGCTGGAGGCCTGAGCTGGGTGCATTTGTTTCAAGGGCCAAACTGTTCCAGTCAGCTAATGAACATCAAATATTCTGAAAAGCCAAATATGCTTTACAAATAGCCCCCAAAGCCTTACATCAAAGGGCGGTTTATCATCCTTTGCCTGCTTTTCAGAAGAATTCCAGACACCACTTACCAGATTATTTTAGAGAACAGTTTATTTTTTAAAAAAGAAAGGTTTCAATAAAATGTCTTGCAGATCTTAAAGGGATGTCAACATTAGGAGAAATGCAAGGTAGATGGCCCTTTCCTGGCAGAGCCCATGTCTTTTAAACTTGTGATGACTCAGAGTAGAAAGCCCCCCACTCCCATTCATCCTGTTTGTCTTCAAACTGGCCTCTTTGGCCTTCAGAATCAAGAAGTCCATTGAGTAATTCCTCTATGTATTGTCTTCTCATTGCTTGACCTGTGAGAACGGTGCCTTGTTGCTGAACTAGCCTGAATACAGCAGCTGTCCTTTGAACAGTCCGAATAGCTGGCCAGGTTCTAATGTGCCTGAAAAACCTTATAGACTGCAAACAGTTCCTGTCAGTCTGCCTTCTTTTCCATTTCTTTAAGGAACACAAAGTTAGATGCAACTCACTGAATGCACACAATGACCACTGAGGACCCAAGGATTCTACAAAACCCATGCCATGCTGTTAGTGATTTCACAACCTGTAAAGACGACACTTTCCTCTGACCCTTAGAAAGGAGGCGATGGAGCTCAGAGAATTTGGATACCTCTTGTCACATCAAAGAGACTGAAAATGATGGACTGGGATTCAGGATTTCCTCCAGGACTCAGATTCTCTCCATACCATTAATGATCTCATCTATACAAAAACAAGTATTGTTTTCTTCCAGTGAAAAAAAAGTAGAATTTGCAACTGGGAGAATTTCTACCTCAGTGATAATCATCCCAGGGTGAAAAGAGAAGCAACACCATCACCTTGATCAGGTGAAGCCAAGGGCTGAAGCTAAGCTTGAAAGATATCATTTGAATTATGATTTTTCTACAGTGGCATGCATTGCCTTTGATACTAGTTATGGGTACTATTGCTATCATAAAACAACACAACCAAAAGCAAGCTGGGGAGGAAGGGGTTTATTTAGCTTATATCTCCATACCATGGTCCATCACTGAAGAAAGTCAGGACAGGAACTCAAACTGGGATGGAACCTGGAGGCAGGAGCTGATGCAGAGGCCAGGGAGGGGTGCTGCTTACTGGCTTGCTCCCCAAGTTTGCTCAGCCCGTTTTTTGTAGAACCCAGGACTATCAACTCAGGTGTAGCACCACCCACAATGGTCTGGTTCCTTCCACATTAATAACTAAGTTTAAAAAGTGCCCTACTCGTTTTCCTACAGCTCAATCTTACAGGGAGGGAAGGTATTTTCTCATCTGAGGCTCTCTCTCCTCCAACAACTAATTTGTATCATGTTAACATAAAACTAGCCAGTGCACCATCGTAAAAAAAATATAATTAAAGTTTATTTTTTTAACTTTGGAAAAAAATTAATGGAGTAGGGATCCAGCTAGCTATTCACCAGACTTGTTTTCTCTCTCTCTTTTTTCCTCCATTCTTCTAATATCTACTCACTAGCCTCCTTGTACTTAGAAGTTGACACGTGTCTGAACTCTAGCCAGTGGAATCTGAGTCAAAGTGACCAATCTTGCTATGTCCCATTTCCATTTTTGAATCCTCAATGTAAAGAAGCACCAGGCCCTGGAAGCTACAAAAGTCACTAGGCAATAGGAACAGAAGTTCATGGATCACTTCTTACAATGAGGCCAGCCAGGGACCAGAATTCTGCCTGAAAGGAAAGTTTCTGATGTAAAGCCCCTATGTCTGCCATGATAGCAGCTATTACCCCATCTAACTACTTCAGCAGGAAAGGTTGACATAATGAAAAAGCAGAGCACACGAGTTTCTAATTTGCTCCATATAAGGATGTAAGCAGCTGCTATTTTGAACCATTAAGGAAACTGCAGCCACAATGCTGGGAAGATGGTTCAGTGGGTACAAGAGCTGGCTGCATAAGCACTGGGACCTGAGTTTGAGTCCCCAGCACCCATGTCAAAACCAGGCATTACCCTGTGTACCTGGAAACCCAGCCCTGGGAGTAGAGACGGGAGGAGCCTGCAGAATTCTCTGGCCAGCTGGCCTCGTCAAAATGGCAAGCTTCAGGTTCAGTGAGAGGCCTTATCTCAAGGGAATATGGTCGAAAGCAATAGGGCAGGCCAGCCAATGTCCTTCTTTGGCCTCTGCAATGTGCATGTAGGTATGGACAATCCTTCCTACATACACGCACATGTATACAACATACACATACACCACAGAAAAGAAAAAATGCAACTGCGAAGAGAAGTTAGCAGTTTTGTGGCCTTAAGTAATAATGTATGGCTTCTTAGTCTTTAAACTTTATTTTTTTCCTGGATTCAAAACCGGCAATGACAACATTGAGGTAGTTACAACTGATTTTTCCTGATGTTTACATGTATTTGATAGAAATATAGTCAACACATTTTTTAAAATTTTTACCTGTTCAACCTTACTTTTGCAAGGTAGCTGCATGAAAAATCTAAGTGTGCATTTGAGCCAGCCTTCTTTGGGTTGGTTCCTATTGATTCTGTTCTCGATAATGTGAGACTCTGGCTGCCCATGCACATCTGTACACACTGAGGGTCTACAGTGAAGGAGTCCCACCTTGCTTCTCCTAAGTCCCATCAACTTGGGTAGGTTGTTTCTCCCCATCTGGATCTTGATCTTTCATGTGAAAGTTTAGAAGCTGAGCCTTTTGATGTTCTGAGGATTGGTCATATCCAGCCCGGCCTTAAACTAGTCAGCTGTGGTGATATTGTTCAAATCTCTAAAGAGTGGGGTTTTGCTCACAGCCAGAACCTTGTGTGAATTTTGCTCATTTACATCCATGTTCTTATCTCCCACCATATTTACTCCTTGAACGTACTTCATCCCATTTCAGTCTCAACTACCTCTAGCTTCCCTCTGCTATTCTAATAACCACTTACCTCCTAAGCTATGTGGTTTCCGATCATTCCAGAACAGCAATCACTCTGATAGACCCTCTTGACACATTCCCTTAGGACAATCTTCTGCAAACCTCACCTTGGTCTTGGAACACAGGTCCAGATGTCTTTCTTACCTCTACAAACCTTAGACCCAACTAAGCTAAGCCAGGAGCGGAACCTCTCTATCCAAAGGGCATCATTCCAAAGCCTATCATTTCAGCTCTTTTCCTCCTTCCAAAGTTTATTTCAGAGAGAGGTACCCTAAGAAGAAACTCATCTCCTTAAAATATCAAAGAACTGAAAACGGGGATGATGGAGGTTTCTGGAGATCAACTGCAAAGTATATAAATAAAACTCTGCCAAACGTACACAGAATTATTATAAAGAATGCATTTCTGCAGCCATTGTCCACCACCCTCAATATTACATTTAGCTAACTTAATTTTCTGTGGATCAAATTTATTCAAAGTGAAATTTCTCTTAATAGGTCATCTGAATAAACAATTTCAAGTGCTATTTGCCAAAAAAACAATATGTTTCCAGGCTTCAGATGAAATCGGCAGTGTCAGAATAAGAAAACAGCCTCAAAAATTCACAGAGAGTGGAACAATTGCACAAAAATTCGGAGCCTGGAGGTCAGTCTTTACACTCGGTTTGGGAAGGAAAAAAATGATAGGTTTCTACTAAAACCAGGGTATATGAAATGTGCCATTCTTGCAAAAATAAAAAATGCCTAAAATAATATACACTAAAAAAGTGGCAAATATCATATAAAGACTAAGACACCCCAATACTGCCAGACAAGTCACATAGAACATTATTATTTCATAAGAGGCTCTGCACTCTGCTTCTCCTGGCCTACAAATGGGGTGCTCTAGACTATTGGTTATCATGATATTTTATTTGTGTTTTAATAAATCAGGCTTCCCTAAAGATCAGAGTGCAGAGATAAGCCACCAGAGGTCAGGGAGTGGTGCCACATACTTTTAACCAAGGACTCAAGGCCACCCTGGGCTATACAAGATTGAATCTGTCTAAAAGAGAAACCAAGCTCACACAAAGCTGATCCCAGCACTTGGAATCATACACCTTTTAATCCCAGCACCAGGGAGGTTGAGACAGGAGTAGCATGGCTGGGTGGAGAGAGGACTATAAGGCGGAAGGAGAGAGTTGCAGGAGAGGTCTGGTGGAGAGCATTGCAGTCTGCAGTCACGTTGAGGACAGAATGACCCCTTTGTTTGTCTGAGCCTTGGTAGAGGTAAGAAGTCTCTAGCGGCTTGGCTGCTTTGCTTTTCTGATCTTCAGCTTGAACCCCAGTCTCTGTCTCTGGGTTATTATTGTTCCTGCTACTGCTGACCTTCAGGGAGAAGGAAAGAGAGGCAGAAAGAGAAGAGGAAGAGAGGGACAGGAGAGGAAGGGGGAGGGAGGAGAAAGGAAAGGGAGGAGAAGGCTGAAACGCTGTGGAACTGTGTAAATGCAAGGAAGTTATTAGGAGAAGCAGGAGGCTGACTTGGAGTTGAAGTTTGGTCAGTCTCTATTCTGGAAATTTCTCTGAATTAGTGGGTTTGTGTAATGGAAGGGATGAAAACTGGAGTTCTATTTCATAGTTGAAGAAATGGAGCTCTGAGAAGCAAACCAGTTCCATGACAACAGAAGGAAATAAACATCCTAATTCTACTGCTAGAGGCCAAATCTATAGGCTTCCTCTAATGGCCTCTAAAACGAGGACACAGTCTTGGAACTGAAAACGGTGACAACATAACAGACTGTGCTCTGGGACAAATGTTACATTAACTCTTACCTATGACCTTGACACCTTGGCTCACATGGCTACAGTTCAACTGGCACCCAGCATGCTCCAGTTCCTGTGCAAACAATCAACTCTCCAAGCACAGAGGGAACCCCCATCCATAGTCTCTGTCAAGGCAGGGCCACTGCTGGCATCACAAATAAGAAGGGAAAGAGTCCAGAAACCACAGGCTCCCTTCCTCACTCTGACACCAAGACTTTTGAGAGCAGACACCACTGTATTCAGCCAGCACAATGATATTCATTGTGTTCAGAGCCTCTTAAAGGAAAACGGACAATGATTGGTGAATGGATCCACCACAGCTCACTCTAGCTAAGTCCTCCCACTCAACAAGTCAGAGGTAGAGATCACACAGCAGCTCCCTACCCGGACCCACAGTTTCATTTATTTTGGTTTCCTACAGTCAACTATGGTCCAAAAATATTAAATGGAAAATTTCAGACATAAGCAATTCATAACTTTTATTATAGTACATTGCTATAATTACTCTATTTTATTAGCAGTCATTATTATCCATCTCTATTAAATTAAAGGTTATTGTAGGTATGCATACATAAGAAAACTATATATGTGTGTATATATATGTATATATATTTACATATATAATAAATATAGTGTTCTCTGTGCTTTCAGATAGCTACTAGGAGTATTCAGAATACCCCCATGGAATGGGGGTCGATGGCACTATTAAATTAATAACACTAAATCACAGCCTTATCTGTGATTTGGCTTTTATTTCTGTCCCATAAAATACCTGTTCATCTTCGGAAGCCCTGGGCCAGCTATTTCCTGCAAACCCAGCATGCTTGCATCACACTACTCTTAGTCATGGAGGTCAGTGGAGATGATGGCGCTGTTACCAGCACAGGCTCTTCCGAGCTTGTCTGACAGATAAGAGCACCTGGACCACTCAAGAGAGTGGGCAGCTGACAGACCTAGACTGACCATCTCTTGTGGAGGAGTAGCAATGGCACTGTGGCTCCAGGAATCATCTGAAATGGGGAGACAGACACCTTCCAGCATCCATGGGGAGTTCGCAAGTCAACTCTTACAATACTACTATCATGCAAGGTGCCCTAAACAGTCCATACTCTGTGACTGCATACTGACTCTGTGTCAGTACCAGTACTAGTGAAAGAGCAGATGCTTGCCATAATTTCTGAGGAGTTGATGGGCTAAGATAACCTGGTTACATTGCCCACAGCCTAAAGGTCCCAAGCTAGAATTCAAACCTAGGTGTGACTCCAAGATCTAGGTTGGAAGGCTGGAAAAGGAGATTACAGAGACACACATCTACTCTTCATTCTTGAGATGTCTGCAAGTGAGCTAGTAAGGCAGAAATTGTGTCCAGAGACCACTGGAAGCTTTGGACCATCCTGTCCAATCATCCCTCCCATGCTGACAAACATGTCTGAGGACCTGTGCTGCCCAGTTACAGCAGCTACCGGTCACATGCAGTAACTGGATACTGGACACATGGCTAACACAAGGGAGCATCTAAAGTATCTGCATGTTTTATTTTATGTTATTTTGGTTCATTTGATTTAATTTTAATAAATTTTATGTGTATGGGTATTTAGTCTACATGTATGTTTGTGTACCATAGATATGCCTGGTGCACATAAAGGCCAGAAGAATGTATTGGATTCCCAGAACTGGGGTTACAGACATGTGAGTGCTAGGAATCAAAACTCTGGTATTCTGGAAGAGCAGTCAGTACTCTATCACTTAGCCTTCTCTCTAGCTTTAGCCATTTGATTTAAATTGTCACTGAATATTATCATCCAGGATGCAGTTAGAGACATTTCACAAAAACGGCATTCAGGAAAGGAAGTGGTCACCACAGTTTTCCAAGGGAGGGGAGTTGAAAAATGCAGGCCCCAACACGCTAGAATGTGAACAGGGCTCTCTGCTTTAGGCATGAAAATCCTCCCTATAGCTTAGTTCAGAGTCAAGGTCGCAAAGTGAATCCCTTTAGTCTACAGATGAGTAAAATAAGAGTATCAATTCTGGTACCATATTCCTTTTGTAACCATTATTTGTAATGTTTTATGAGCATATAATAATTGTACCTAATAGTGGGTTTGATTATGATATTTCTATACATGCACAACACAGTCTTCCTGGTACAGCATGCCTGAGCTCTCTTTCACTGCCTCCTCTCTCTTCTGAAAACCTTTCATCTCTTCTCTGGACCCCCCCCTTTAACAATTCCAGCAGATGCTAAGTTTGTGGATTTTTTTAAATCAATCTGGACATTTTTGCCATCTATGAAGCTGAGCCATTTCTTACCTTGAAATGGCTTTCAATGTCTCTGAAGTTTCTACACCTATCTCTGTGAGGAAGACATTCCTAACAGAGTAAGTGATGCCACTCACGGCAAGACTGCCTGCCTTCTTCCTACAAACAAAGCCACACCAGCAGGAAATAGAATCCTTCCTTCTTCACCAACCCTGCAAATAGACACACTCATTGAAGGGTCTTCATCACCACGGCGCATTGCACTTCACTCTTTCCAACACAGAGGTAGAAATGAGATTTCTACTGCTGTGATTCCTGTCTTCCTATGTCCTACTTACCATTCACCTCCTAACTGAAGATATCCATTGAAAATTGTTTGAATACCAGACAAGATCTCTAACAGAGTCCTTGGAGTAGAAACTGCACCTTTCCTCTCCTGTCTGTTCAAGGCAATCCTTGATATGTCTGTGCTTTTCAGGTCATACATGACTATCCACTCAGCAAGGCCATTCAGACCCATCATGGCCATTTTCATTTATAATTAATATAGCTTTCACATGCTTCACTGACCTTTGAAAGTGTTCTTTGTGAGCCTTTAATATCAGCATACAGTAACCATTCCCCCTCTAGTCTGAGGCCCATATGTTATATAGATTTTTGGGGTAGATATACAAGTATCTGGTCTTCATTCTTTCCATTTCCATTTGAGAAATTATTATTAAGATACTTGTCATGGTAGGAAAAGATCCTTCTACTCATTTTTTTTCAAAATGGAGTAGACACATGACTTCTTGAAACACTTTCCATATCAAAAGATCTAAGGCTTTTGGGAGCACAGTGACAATTCTCTATCCCCATCTTTAGATACACGATCTTCACATTGTTGAGTTCTGAGGCCTTTGAGAGAATCAAATGTGAGTTTCTGAGACATATGCCCCAAACATCTTTAAAATCCCTCCAGATTAGAATTTAAAGAAGAGACAAGTCACCAAGCTCATCCTTGGCCACAATCACAGAAAATGGTACCCATTGCCAGGACAACGCCACCACTATTACCTGGCTCAGTGCAATTCTTGCTGCTTCGGAGTCCTGAATCTTCATAAGTCAGTGTATCGTTCACCTGCATCAGCTTTCTTCCCACCATCCATTTTCTATCTTCCCCAATGAGATCCATGAGGTCAAGTTCTAGAGAAGGAAAAAACAGAATCACCATGCATCACTAACAACCGAATGCAATGTCAGTCTTTACCCATGCTGGCCTGTGCCTTAATTAGCTATTGTCTTCCTCTATCCTGCATGGTGCCTTTAAGGCATGTTGACTATAACTGTTTGAGGGTTTCCTCTGACTGTTGAATCCTACTAGACCCAACAAAAGCGGCCTTCTATCCAATGACAGGAAGGAACTCATGTATGAACACTTCATTGCTTGAGAAGGATGACAACGAGGTATGCATTATATACTGGGTTTCAGAGTTTCCCACAGTGTGAATAAACTAATGCTGTCCGCAAGACAAATATCTTGATAAAGTATACTTGGTTGATGGTTATCTCCTCTAGATTTCAATCCCCTATACCTAATGATGCTAAGAAATATTTAACAACCAATAATAGTGAGGGAGACAGTCTAGATTTGTAGTCATTGGATGATATCCATGGCAACAATACTCTCAGGAGAACTAAATTCAAACTACAAATATGACATCATTAAGAACCAATCTGGGCCAGGTGTTGGAGATGCACTCCTTTATCCCAGCACTCAGGAGGCAGAGACAGCAGATCTCTGTGAGTTCAAGTCTACCCTGGTCTACAAGAACTAGTTCCAGGACAGTCAGGGCTGTTATACAGAGAAAACCTGTATCACAAAAAAGAACCAATCTGGAAAGAGATGGGGGAACAATGGACTCTACTGAGTACTGACTCAGTACTACCAATTTAGCCTACCAATGTCTACATCACCGCCACTTTTGCTTCATAAACCAACTGCAGTTGAATTTATGCTCAGAAACTGCTTCTTAGAGGTTACCCAAGATAAGGTACCATTTCACCATCTCCAAAGCAGTAGTCTGTATGGGACCCAGCATAAGATTCCATAAAACAAGACACGAAAGAAAAAGGTGACTCCAGAATGCATGTTAGAGGGTGAACATAACCATGTCTAGGTCTCTGGGTTATATGACCATGGAGATGAACATGTCAGCAGTACAAAAAAAGAGGGCACATGAGGGAAGAGGCTCTCTATCCAGTCTAGGCGATACAGAGTCTGAAGTTTCTACAGATAAGATTATCAGGAGGAAACGATATAGCTTCTTGGTAATGATACCTCAGGCAAGAGAGCTAGTAAAAAAGAGATCCCAGGGAAGGCCTTGGGATATAGTCCAGATGGGTTCCCTGTAGGTTTCATGACTGGAGGGAGACTCCATGCACACATGCATTAGTGATGACTAAAGAGAAGAAACAGAGAAAGAAAATCTTTGAGAATCTAACATTTGTCCAGCAAGCAGGCGGTTAAAAAAATTCAACAAAGCATCATGAAAGGAAGTGGAAAGAAGGGAGTAAGGTGGAATGAAAAATAGGAAGAAGCATCTAAGAAAGAAAAACTAACACTCTTGAAACACTATGGACAAATCCAGCAAGACAAATAGAGAAATGAAAGCCTGAGCTTGCCATATGGGGGCTGTTGGAGACAGAGGCCATGAGGGGGCTGTTGGAGACAGAGGCCATGAGGGGGTTGTTGGAGATGGAGGTGGTCAGACATGGTAGTTCATTCCAGAAGCCTGGCATAAAGGAAAGACATTATGGGAGATCATCACCTCCAAGATGGCTAGAATAGCTGTGGTTAGAAAAAATGGTTGTATTGGATTCTTGTTTGTTTTTTTGAGAAAGAACTTAAAGTTGGGTGGGTAAAAAGGGGGGAGAGGATCTGGAAGGACTTGGGGAGAAAAATAAGATCAAATATATTTAAAATTTAAAAAGATCTTCATAAAAACATAAAACAGAAAAATGGTTCTAACTATAAGGCAGGGGACTATTTCTTGGGCCCACTGGTGTTCACATAGCCCATAGTGTACACACCTAAACAGTGTGATATTCTGAAATGATCAACATAGAGCTAAAAGCCACCATCTCCTAGTCTCTATTTTAACAGTGATTTTCAATTTTCCAAACAATTTTACCTTCATTACAGAGTTTGATTCTCACAACACTACACAGGAGAATACAAACATTATCTCTCCAGCGACAAACTGCTATAAGATCACAGAAGGTATTCAGTAAGCACAAGGTGAAATCACTGTTCCCAACTTATGCATGGATAACTTAGGGTCCTAGACCTTTCTGTAAAGGGCAGTGCTTGTGTGCATCTCATTTCAAAATCTCCAGAGAGTTCCAGCAGCTCATGAATTTAGATTTTCCCCAAATATAGCTCTAGTCCAGAATGTAAACCTGTCAAGACATCTAATTAGAACTTAGGTATTTAGCCAGAGAAGCAACCCTAGTCAATAAACAATCACTTCAACTCCAAAGTATAAAAATCCTCTACGGTAGCTTACATGTATTTATTTGGCCAAAATTATCAGAACAACACTTAAGGAAGGGTTTAAATTTCAATTATCTGGATAGTTATCTGGATAGCTTGTTTAACCTGAATTTTGGTCCTATGACTAAAAATGGTGTCGAGCAGAGGAGAGAAAAAAAAAGAAACTCCAAGAACTCATGAAGAGAGCATTAAGTCAGTGGACTTAAACTCTAATAAGCCATCTTTAAACATAAGTGTACCAGATTAAAACTATCAAAACTTTGGGGAGAGGCCTTCACTTTGTCACAGGCTAGGTGTCAGGAGCAGCTCCTAAGGACGATGTGAATGCCACTGACTTGCAGACGTGAGCCCAGGAAGAATGTGCCAGGGATTAGAGAAGTATGATAGGGAAGGTATGCATCCAGCCAGCTGCAAAAATATGTGTGAGGAGCACTGGACCCCTTTGAAAGTGCTACAAGCCAGAGAGCAAGCATCTCAGATACCCAAGATGTGGAGGAAGATGATAATTGGTCTACCCACTCCTCCTCTGCCATAGGCTGAAGGTTATTCCCACAAACATTAATTCTTCAGTTTTTTATTTTTCATTTCTTATTTTTAAAATTGTGTGTGTGCATGTGTGTGTGTATGTGTGTATACATGTATACTTAAGTACAGGTGCCCATAGAGGCAAGAGCTGAGATTCTAGACTGCTGTAGCCACCAGATTTGGGAGCTGAGACCTGAACTCAGGTCCTCTGCAGGAGCAGTACATGCTCTTATTGCTGAGCCACGTCTTTATGGCCCTCTCCAGCTTCTCTAACCAATGACACAGAGCTCCAAAGTAAGTTCTGGCCTTGGACAGCAAGACGGAGGTTCCAGAAGCTGTACAGTGTCAGTGAGCAATGAAGAGTCTGAACAACAGATATGGGAACAGTGCTATGCTATCTGCCAGTCCGCACAGTGTCTAAAGAAACAGTCATGCTGTGGCTGGCAGAATGGCCATTTACTATCTGTCCTCATAAAGTGGGTCAGAATACAGTGCTCTATGGACCTGCAGTCTTAAGGTTCAGGCAGACCCCCAAAGACTTGCAAAGAGGCAAAAGTATTCCTTCCAATGAATCCCAAAGCTCGTTTGCCAAGTTTCCATGGCTCTGTGACTCTAAGAGAAAAGCTGATACCAATTAAGAGATGTAAAAGCAAAGCCAGCTATTGTAGCAGAAAATTAGAGGATTTTTTAACATAATGATTCAATATCTTCAGGAATTAGACACTATTAAGACAGCACCTCAGCCTTCCAAAACCTACAAACTTTTATCTCAACAAAAACAGACTTGACCACTGACCACTGATACAACAATGATGTTCAGGGTCTGAGAAAATATTAATAATAAAAATAGTAACAACATCCAGTAAGAACAAAGTTTGATGGTGCTGTAGCTCAGTTTGATTTCCTCAAAAAATCTCTTGGTAAGAAGAGAAGGCTTCAGGGCCTACGTATCTCTAAATAACTCAAAGTGGCGGTAACTTGCTTAAGATCATAGGCAATCTGCGGCCATATCGAATACTTTCATAGCTTTTGTCACTACGCTGATTGAACATCTACTATGTGCAAACAACCTATATGAAAATAGTAGCGCTATTTTTGCAAGTAAATGAAATGGAAGCATATCCTGGTTAAAATACTTGCCCTGCATTGCACAGTGAGCAAGAAACAGAGGAGAGATTTGAACCCAGGATTCATGATTTCAAAGGCCAGTTTCATGGCAGATCCCTGGATGGAAGATGCTCACTCTGGCTGCAATGCACAGCTAATAGTAAAGTAGATTTGGAAAGGGGCTTGCATTTAATAATAGGTATGGGTGAAGACTGTCTCATGAGACCTATTAAACAGTCCCCAGAAATTATTACAAAGGTGAGCAGCACACCTGGAAAGCATCACAGACCAAAGACTCAAATACTTGTAAAATCTCATTCTATGCATGACACTCTACTCAAGAACCTGGCTAGCTATGACAAGGGCCATTGCATCCTTGCATACAGAGAGAAAAGACAAAGTATAGGCAGCGGGGGAGCTAGGAGGCAGAAGAAAGTGAAGCAGATAATGCAAAGGATGCTCACACTTTCTCCTTTCATTTCTCTCCTAACTCACCTCCCTGGCTCCTTGGACTTCTCTCCTACAGCCAAGAGGCTGCTCCACAAAGCTATACTCGAGCAATGTCAACAAAAACACTTGGCCCCAGTCCACAGCATTCTTGGCTTCTCATCTGCCAGGCCCTGGAAGTTGCATGTTGGCCTAATTAGTCAGGGGAAGGGGAGGAGGCAGGGGGTGTGCAGGGGAAAAGCAGCAGGCTCCCATGTCACATGTCACCCGCAGAGGAAGCTTGTAGGGCTGTGGTCTCTCAGAAGAAGTGACAAGAGGGGGCCGCAGAGATGCTGTGGGCTGCTGCTGTTGAAGGAGGAAATTCAGTTCTCAATCTGAGATCCAAGCTGCACGCACTGAGGAAGCAAAGAGAGTGGAGGCTGGGTGCCAAGTTTCCGTTACAGAGCTGTGTGTTCACCCTTTGCACTCTCTCCTTCCCCTTCCCCTCCTTCTCGAGTTCTCTCCCATTCTCCTTCCCATGACCAAAGCACACAGAACCCAGGGATTTCAGATACCAATAATGGATCTTCTTGGGAGCCTGATCCATGACCTAGATCCTCAGCTCACAGCCCTGACTCCTAATACACTATCTCTAGTCTGCTAGCCTGACTCTCAGGCCTTCTAACCTTTTTCAGACACTGGTCTTAGGCTCAGAAGAGAAGGTGAAGGGGTACTGTTCTCTGCCAAGGGATTAACTCCTCAGAGGCCTAGACAGGTTGAGGATGGCATCATCAGTGAAAGTAGAACAGCAGGAGAGGGAGGGGTAAGTGAGAGTGGTCGGGGAAATAAATGTGATCAAAGCACACATGTGTGCGCGCACACACACATACATACACACACAATGCACACATATATGCACGAAAATGTCACCATAACATTTTGTGCAATTAATATATGTTAATGAAAATGGAAAATAGAATGTAAATGTATCTTGTATGTCCCTCTGCTATGCACCAAGTCTCCTTGCTATGCCACATCACCACATCCTGTTACCCTTTCGCTTCAGACGTTGACCAGCCAAATGGAAGCCAAGTCCATATCTGAGCCCATAGTCTAGGCATTCATTTTCCCACCTTGTCCTGGAGTGCTAGGGGAGGCAGGGGTGTGGCCTCACAGGAACAACAGTCCTTCTCTGAGAGTACATACAACTCTACCCTCTAGAAAACTGGAATGCTGTCCTGTTTTGTAAAATGAGAGTGGAGAACCTCCATTCCCAAGGATCCGGAACACCATGGCAACAGCCCCTCCCCCCTTGCAGGTGCAGGAACTAAGTTATGGAATCTCTTGCATCCTTCGAAAAGGGAGGAGCAGAAAACTCAGTCTCAGGGCACAAGGTTCAAGCTGATGGTGATGGCCACTGGCAGACTCTAGGCTGGCCCTGCAAGCCTCACCGAGGCTATAAATACCCACCATGCAGTTTACACAGCTGCCTCCACTCTATTCACTCCAGGTCTTCACCCCAAGGTTGGAGGTCGAGTTTGCACAAGCCAGCAGCCTGCAGACCGCCTTCTGCAGGCTCCAGTGATCAACACCACTCTCCACATGGCCCCTTTTCTGGCCCACCCCTTATATCCCAAGAGGGCGACCAGGCAATTTTTATCTTCTATAAGTGAAAGGGGTTTATACATGAGGATTTTTTCTAGTGAATTTTTAAACACTTTATTCTTATTTCATAAACCAACTTACAAAGCAGCAGGTTTCCATATGGGACTTTCATACATATTCATTGAGGCCAGTTCTCTCCCCGTCTCATTTCCTTGCCCTCCCCCTCACTGTGTCATTCCCTTTCCATTTTTTTCTACATCTACCCCACCTCGAATACAAAATTCTTCTGAGTTTTGAAATAAGAACTTCCCCCTGTATTGTTCCCTGGTCCTCGGGAAGGAAGTGTGTGGTGAAGCCATAACTCAAAAATGGGAGTCCTCCAAATCCAGCAGGGAGGGAGAAGCTAAGGCTAAGTGGGCTAAGCCCTGGTTTCCCTCAACTATGTGGAAGCTTCCAGAAAGAGTTCCAGGGAGACCCAGAGGTATTTAAGAGAAGAACCTCAAACCCTAGGGAAGCCAGGGATTCCATTTTCATACCATCCTGGGGCTAGACATTGAATTCTCTATCTAATTCGCATGAAGTTCCCTGGCCATACCAGTTACGGGTGCTCTGTCCAGACTTTGAGAGGCCATCCTCTAAGCACCAGAGGCGAAGGTTCGAAGGCCTTGTCAGAACCTGGCATGGCTGCTGGTGCAGAGACAAAGAGTGCAGTAGATTCGAGCCTTGGTGGAGGCAGGGAGGATGAGGACCTGAGCAGGCTGTGAGATGGCTGGTATACAGCCATGTCATACATCCATAGAAACTGTGCCTAGCTCAAGATGAGACGCAAGCTCACCACAGCAAATGCAAGGGAAGGCCCATGTTTGTCCCTGTTCCCACCACTCCATTGTCCCACCTTATACAACCCCACATCCAATTCACCAACCTTGAAGAATTGGCATGGGAAGGGGCAAGTTGAATGAGTTCCTGGCAAGGAAGAAAGGACTTCTCAAGTTTGAGAGCAAAGGCATGAGAAAAGATCCAAAGTGCTGCTGAAGATGTGGGGAAGGTCAAGGCTGGGTGACTGTGACAATGACACAGGGATGGAGAGTGCAGGCAGCTTTCTCTCTTCGTGAAGTACACTCAACACAAATGCAGCAAATGTGAATGTTCTAATGACCCACACATCCTGCCCATGGCCCAGTTTCCTCTTGATGGTCCACTGGCATCTCAAGGATCCAAGCTTAGCACCAAATACCTCACGTTCTCTTTAGTCTCTTTGCTCATCAATTCACCATATGGAAGAAGCTCCTTTACTACCTGCTGCCTACTGATTTTTTTTAAGATTCCATTGTCTACAGAGCTAGAAAGTCAGGCTCTTCATGATGTGTCTCCTGACTGGCCCCACAGGACCCCCCAACACACATTACTGTGTTTGATATGGAGATTCTTCTTACAATATATTGAGTGTGACAGCATTAGTACACAGGATCTTTAGGAGGTTATTAGTTTATGAGGCTGGGATGTCATCACTGAATCACAGGGATAGTATTAATGTCCTTATAAAGGGACCCTAGAGAGCCTTCTAGCTCTTTTTTCCAAAAGATAAGGATACAAGAAGACAGCAGCCTGCAAAACAGAAGAAAGCCCTCACCTGACCCTGACCTGATACCTCACCTGACCCTGACCTGATACCTTGATCTCAGAATTGAAGTCTAAGGAACTCTGAGGAAAAATATTTTTTATTGTTTAAGCCATGTAAATCATAGTATTCTGTTATATTTAGGATACTTTTTAAATTTTAATATGATTATGGTAGATACAAGGTGAATTTTGAAATTCTGTCTTTTAAATTATTTTCCAGGAAGACCAGTGCTGCTGGTCCAAATGCCACTCCGAGACAAGAGTTTCACATATCTTTAAATGATGTACACGTGTGTTCAGAAAAGGGTCTGAGTAACTGTATACTAGTTTTCCCCAAGATGCAATTCAGAAAGGAAACTGCACATGTCTGGGAAGTGAGTTCTGCAGGAACTCCAAGCAATCCTTCCCCAGAGATTCCCAGTTTGGAAGATGGGCTGAGCAGTCCCAACGGAAATGTGGAAGTGAAATGGCCAGACTGGAAAGGAAAGAGCTGTGGTTCTACCAGGTGTGGGTTCCATATTGCAGGAAGAAAGTCTCGGGGGCATTCTTCTCTTCATGAGGCAACCCTAAAGACCTACAGTTTGTCCCCTCCATGAGCAAGAGCCTACTGGGTCTATCAATTATTGTATAGAACTCAGGATCAAATACTAAAATCAAACCCATGCGCCCTCTTTGCCTGAAGAGAGGAAGAGAAATGAACTGTGGGTTTCTCAGACAGCAGAAGCTGTTAGGTCAGCCAATACTCCATCCATTCACCCAAGGGCTGCAAACCCAGCTCAGCTTGTGCTAGCAACAGTGCAATCACACTTATAGGAAGGACAGTCTCTAAAGATGGAGACAAGGGGGAAATAGGAAGGAAGGAGAGGAGAGATGATATCATATTTCACCGAATGGAATGTGGACCTCACATTGAAGTGGAAACTATATTACAGATGGAGGTTGAAATACCTTAAATACTACTTCTCTAAATTCTCTTCTTTGCCTGTCTGACTAAAAATCTAACCTACCAAGAAATTTCCAGTGGGTTCGTGAATACTTATGTCTTTCAATGTTCCTAAAATCCAAAATAATTCTCTATATTGTATAAAGCAAATAAAAATACAAATACAATGGAGATTAACTAAAACTTTATATATCGATGAGATTTTCTTATGCCCATGCTCACCAATAAGATAGTCACCAGCCACGAGTAGCTATTATTCACTTAAATAAAGTTACCTAACTGGGAAATGAAGCTTCAATTTTCTCTTAATTAGTTTAAGCGTAGGTTTAAATAACCACATGTGATGGGTACCGAACAAAAGTTGGTTGCATCCCTTAAGGCAAATGTTTCATCTCAAGGCCTCGAATCAAGGTAGAATCCCTATTTTACTGGCAAACTTCTGCATAGGGTGAGGTACTGGCCTTTAGTTAAAGCTGATCAAGTATTACACCACAGATAAACATGTGTCTTTCAAAATGACATTTGAATAGCTAGTGAGAATGTTGTTGCTTTCCTAAAGTGACTTGCTCTATAGAAAGACCATTTGAAAAACAAATAGCAAGAAGTTTTGTGTCCCCTTAGTGGAAGATAAAGATCAGTGGACTCTTTAAAAGTTTGATCGTCCTGCCCACCATAAACTAGGTAGAATTGTGTGATCTCCTTAAAAGCATTCCAGAAAAAAGTTTTGAACACATGTTCTAAAAATGTGTAAATGTACTGCCTGAAGAACATGATTAATCAGCTGAGCCAGGATGAGGATTCTTTGCATAACTGGCTATGACTGAAAAATCAGTGACATAACTTAGAAGATCTCACTTACAGTGTGTTTCTACCATTTAGATACATGTGCCTTGCCAAATTATCTTAGGCATTAAGCTTCAAGTCTAAATGAAATACGAAGTAGTCAGAGAGTCAAACACATATTTCTTGAAAGCCACAAGTTCAAAAATGATTAAGTGTATTGAGTCATGTCTACTCAATAAAACAATGTTCAATCACGTTACGGTATTCATTAAAATCTAAATGTCTTATTTTATGAAAAAGTAAAAGCAATTTTAAAATCATTTTTTAACTTTTACTTTTACCTCTTAAATTTATGTTTCTGGATTTTATAGAGCCTAAAGCTATATAAGTTTCCTTCTTTAAAATATAAAATAGAAATACAAAATTTGGTACAAGACTCCTGTAAAATACATCATTTTTGCACCTAATAAAGTATTAAAGACACACAAATTCACATTGTACAGAAGAACTTTCAGACTCTGGCTTCAAATGACTCTATCCATCCCAGCTAAGCCACGCACTGCTGGTGTGCCCGTGATTGTATTTTCCACACAGAGACCACATCTGACCCCTGCAGTTCTGACTAATATGTTCCTTCGTTTCTTTTAAAACTCACATTTTGCTTTCAATTGAGTAGAATTTGACCACACTACATCACTTGGCTCCTCAAAAGCACAGCCTTTTCCATCATCCGTGCTTGAATAAACACTCCAATTTATTGCTGGTACAAGAACCAAACTGCCTGCAGCATCCCACTGCTGCGGAAGAGGGCAGGGACTAAGACATCCCCTCATCCTGGGCTCTTCTTAATTCACACCAATGACAAAGTCATCAGGAGAGACTCTCTCTGAGGGAGGAGAAATGAAAGGCAATTATTCCTCTGTGGTCCTGAGGACAAGGCTCTTCAAAGATAGGAAGTATCAGGACTCTCTCTGGGAGTGGTGAGGGATGACAGGGGCCAGGGACAAAAGGACATTGATAGTGAGGAAAAACAGTTCACAGCCTCACAGAGAGTAATAAATGCACCTCTGGATGACGGCTTGAGTGCCCGCCATGTATAATTCCCATCACTTCACTTAGGTCATGGGCTTCCTGACAAGGTTATCCTTTTCTCATTGGTCTCTAGGAAGGTCTTGCACAAAATGGTTCAGCAAATGTCTACTACAAAACACACAATGTTAACTACACTGTAAATGTGATGTTTATACTCAGCCCACCCCTTTCACATCTTGTCTCTCTTAATTTGAATCAACCTAAGATTTCCATTCTGGAAGCAACTCTTCACCACACCAGGTCTACCAATTCTGACAGGAAGCTCCACCCACCCATGCAGCCTGCACAGAATGCATGGGCAGCTGTAACAGTTTGGAGGTCCTCCTAGAGCCCAGTGTGGATATTTTGGGGGGTGAGGCCTAGTGGGGGTTTTCAGGAGACATGATGCATGCTTTAAAGGAGACCTGGTATGCCGGTCCCTCTTCTCTCTCTTCCAGTTCTCAGTCACCATGAGCAACTTTGCTGTCCATTTGTGTCGCACCATGATACATCACCTCACCACAGATGCAAAACAACTAGGCAACCGATAACAGAAAGCTGCAAACTTAGGTGGAACAACAAACCTTTCCTCTCCACAAGTCAATCACCTCAGTTGTTTTGTTACAGTAGTGGAAAACTGACAAATGTACCAATAAAAGGCCATCATCTCATGGGCCACAACGATTGGTTCTGACAGACAGTTATAACTGAACCAGTCCAGTTTCCAAGAGAGATCTTTACCCATTCTTTCCCAGTGAACATGAACCTGGAGCTAGGAAATCCCAAAGGCTTTGAGTACAAGAACACACCAGGCACACCAAGGTGACCATGGACCAGGTCAAGAGGCAGGCAGTCAAGGCCAAGATGGCATCATTCATTGGCTTTGACAGATGAATGAACGCAAGATGATCATGAGCTTTTAGTTACATGTTGCAATGATTTCTGTCTACAGCCTGAGCCAGTCTAGGTTGATCTTTCTGTAAGAGTGATGGAAAGGCTCCCATCTGATCCATGATTCATTTTTTTAAAGTCCCATCTCATGTAAAATCTGATGAAATCTTAAAAACTAAACTAGCATTTTTTTTGAACAAATGTCCCTGATCCTGTCATGAGTAGTGAGCCTGTCAAGTGCCATCTATGAAACAAAGGAACAAATCTGCCAGAGATTGGCAGGCTTCTGTGGACTAGGATGACTACAGGGCATAAAGAGATTAACCACAGGTGGAGCTGAGGCTAGACTGAGTTCATCTCAGCACAGCTTCCCAAATACTCAGCCAGCGGCCAGCACAGTCAAATGATGAAAAGCCTCAAATACCACTGTGGCAGTGCAGGAAGTGCTGGCAACACTGGGAAGCGTCCCGGTTTGGGTTCCCCAAAAACCAAATTTGAGAAGAGAAAGACCTGGATGTAAGTAGTTTGTTCTGAGGGGGAGAGGGAAGAGGCCGAGAAAGACCGGAAAGCAAGACAAGAGGAAAATATACGATGATGCATCATGGGGGCCCTTACTTCTAAAGAGGCTCAAGTCTCCTGGACACTCGGTGATATATCCGGAAAGTCTTCCCAAATTGTCCATCTAAAGGATGAATGCTGGTTCTAGAATCCCACCAGTGTAGAGTTACCCCTAAAAGCATGAACTCTGTGAACTCCGGACTGTATTTGAGGGGGTCAAGCCAGTTCCTGCCCACCGAGAAAGGGTTTCAGAATGAAAGAAGGCATTCCCTGTCATTTCAATGGGAGTCTGAATTCCTAGTGATCTGCCCACTGTGGCTGTGACCGGAACCCAAGGAGAGCAGACAGGGTGTCTAGAAGGAATCCAAATGATGTCATTGACCAGAGGTAACCTTGGCCTTGTCTTTGATGCAAAGTCTCTTGGAGCAAGTGGGAAGATGCGGTTGGTGCAGAGCCACGATGGACATTCTAATGATGTTTTCTTCTTTCTCTCCTCTTACCATGAAACTTGACTCCAGGAGGGAAATAACCCCCTTGACATCTCACAGAGTGGCCAGGATGGTGGTGGCGAGGGCTGGTGGAACACTTTCTGTTTAAACACAAAGTCACTATGCTCTCACTATTCCCTGCTCTTTGGGTCTCTCTCTCTCCTCTCTCCTCTCTCCCCTCTCCCCTCTCCCCT
>LOJH01007967.1:0-30229 GCA_001685095.1 Ellobius talpinus | reverse complement strand
TTATTAACCAATGAAAGTAACACATAGACAGATGACCCTCCTACATCATTTAGGGTATGAAAATATTTGAGTCTTTAGTAAAAGGAAATACATATTGTGATATTTAACATAATGTACAGTTTTCAGTTTTCCAAAGTAATCAGTAAACTAGTAGAACAAACAATAGAACACATAGAATATGAAAGTGATATTTTTATTATATAAGCACAAGGATATTTACATTTTTATTGGGCTTTTGCATGTATTCAGTTGAGCTTCTCTTGTCCAAAGCATGAGACCTGCATAGTTCAGCACAATGACAATTCAACAGATAAGTACTACTTTACATTCATGTGCCAGATATTTTTTTAATGAGATGTGGGAGTGATAAAATAAATAATCAAGGCTATCATCAAAATCCTTTACAATATAATGGTGACAATGTGTAAACTGAACACAGGGGTATAAGGAAATCATTCACTGAATTTTAAACATATTTTTGAATCACAGATTCAAGAGCATCTGAGGATACTTGGGACTCTTTTGTGGAAAACTATCAAGGATACAGTTTCAGCAGAAAGAGATAATTCAAATTGTCTGAGATGAGAGGGAAATGAACACAGACAAATATGCAGTGATAAAATTCAGAGAATGCCTCAGTAAAACAGTGGAGAAGCAAATTCATAAAACACAGTGTCATGCAATGCAAAGGGGAAAATGAGATTTTAAGAGCTAGAAACTTAGGACAAGAATTTGCTCAATCTTTCATCTGACTATTGCCAACTTTAAGTTATAGACTATCAAGATGAAGTGACTTTCTAAAATCACATGATCTTTTTGAGATTAGACTGGAAATAAATCTATGTCTCTCATCTTATCCCAGTACTGTTTTTATGTATGGCACTCTTGATTATATTAATACTATACTCAAAAAGTGCCATTTTTTATAGTTTGCATATTAGATTTTTGAAAATATTTTTGCATCAGCAACTAAGTATCTAGAACTAGATTGTATATAATCAAAAATTAAATATTGTAACTTAATTTCATTTTAAAATATATTTATCCTTTCTTTCTATACTCTCTTATCCAATAATTGAATTTTACTTTCATGTTTCCCCGTTTGACTTTAGTATTTTTATTGCCTTAGAACAAAACAGTTATATTGAAATATACATGATCATAATTTATGTAAAATCGGATCTTTGATAGTTTTCCATTTTCCACCCCACCCTCAATTTTCTCTTGCACAAACATCAAACATCGTTATATACTCTCAGAACGCATTATCCTCAGATAGAAGGAAATATATAAAAGAGTCCAAACTTTGTTCAAGTACCTTCAAGGTAATATAATACCTTGAGATATGCAGGACCTGTCAGGGTTAGAACCCATCTCCTCAAGATGCAGGTCATTACTTCAAAGCACTCTCTAGTGATGTTTCTCTTATTTTTTTGATCCCAGCAGAAGCAGTTGCTCTGAATTTCAGTTCCAGTGAGGCACAGTTGTTTGAGCCTACATTGATTATGAGAAGCTTTCTGAGCCTCTGGGGACTGACTCATCATGAATCCTGGACTTTTCTCACACTCTGTTGCCTATTTGAAAGTAATGAGTTCATGAAAGTTGGAGCATATACTTGGGTTTTTCTCACTGGATTCAGACAAACTATAAAAAGGATATAGATCATCTGATGAGAATATAAACCTATTTTGTGAATATTCAAGAAATGTAAATTTATACTCCTTTTCAATGAGCATAATCTTAATTCAATAATGTATAGGCAAAAGGATCAGGGGCAAGTAATTTGCAGATGGATAATTTTTCCATAGTCTTCCCAAAGTTTTCCCTTCAACATCAATTCATGTTTGGCAATAACTAGGTTAAATCATACCTCTTGGAAATTAATTTGTCTTATAAATCATTTAATTTGAGTTTCAGATTCAAGAGCATCTGAGGATACTTGGGAGTATCTTCATCCTTATGAGGATCCTCTTACCTTTGACTTCTCTTTTAATTTTAGCTATGATATGTTAGTCTTCTAACATGCTTAGAATGTCTTTATTTCCAGATTAAGTGACATTGCAAATTTCAATTAAAAGTAACTGAATTTATATACAGTGTAGTCTTCCTCAGAACTTTAATTAAATCTATTTTGTCAGGTAATTAGCCGAATACATAAGCACTTTTTAAACAATATGGGGATAAGAAAATAGAAATGAAGTCTCAGTTTTGTGATGAAATATCTGTTTCTGGTTTTTATGGATTTCTAGTGTTCACCAAAATTTAAAATGTTATCAGAAAACCATCTGTATAAATACATAAATCTACTTTAATTCATCTAGCTATAGCAATAGAAAAAGAAAGAAAGAAAACATACTTTATGAATAAAAATAAATACAGACTTCATGGCTGTTCTCAGCAAACTTGCTCTAATATCAATAAGGAACATTTCACAGGTACTTGCATTACCATTCCTATTTAAGAAAATGTTATGAGTTTTACTGTAAGATTAACTCTAGCCTGTGCTGGCTGATACATCATTTATTCCCTACCCCCCAAAATATTATCTCAATATTGATAGTAGTATATCTGCATTTGACAGGCAGCATAGACTTGAGGAAGCAGAACCTGACAAATGGGATAAGTTGAAAACTGGCTTCTTAACATTTTGAATGCACATAGTTATGTAAATGCCCATAGCTATGCAATATAATGCTTCATTTTTGCTACTGAGTTCTCAGTTTGCAAAATAGAAACCATAGTAAGTCAGAATTACATAAAGAAGCATTTTCCCCCCTTGGGCAGGAAATCACATGCCTTATTTTTTTCTCCCCTCATGATTCATATTCAAAGAAGCGAAATAAAACAACTATTAGGGATTAGCCAGTTACAAACAGGATGCTGGAACTCATCATTTCATGTAGCTACTTCAAGTTGTCTTGTTATTTATTTAAAAAGCATATTTTGGCATAAAAATGTTGTCATTTTTGCAGGTTCATAAGATTTACATTCTCAAAAAATTAATAGAAACAAATCTAAACATCGAAACCTCCTTTTGTCTTAAGTAGCAGGCTGCCGGTGATATAATAATGCTTTGTTTTTGTCAATTTTTGATACAGATAGACATATGACAGGTGGATAGATGATAGATAGATAAATGCTAAGTAGATAGATAATAGATTGCCTATAGATAGATAACAGATTACAATCATACATAAATAGGTAGATGATAGATAGCTATTAGATAGGTAGATGATCTCAGTCATGATCTTTATAAAAACATTTTTAAATAGTGATTTTCGTAATCTTTGCCAAATGTCATTACTTAAAACTCTTATATTCAAACAGAATGACAATTTTATTTATTAAACTAATTATAATTGAAATTAGATTGTTTTCTCATACAACACTCAGTGACCACACTTTCTCTTCTCTCCACTTCTTATTTCCCTCCAGTTTTCCTCTCCCCCAGACACACTCTGTTTCCCGTCAGAAAAGAGCAGGCCTCTAAAAGATAAGAACCAAACCTAACAAAACAAGACACAACAAGAGAAGGCAAAAGCCATCATATCAAGGCTGGACAAGGCAACACAGCAGGAGGAAAAAAGTTCCAGGAACATGCAAAAGAGTCAGAGACACACCAGCTCAAACTCTTTGGAGTCCCAAGAAAACACCAAACTAACAGTTGTAACATATCACAAGGACCTGTTACAGACGCATGCAGGCCCTGTACTTGCCACTCAGTCTCTGTGAGGCCAAGTAACACCTGCTTAGTTGATTCAGTGGGTCATGGTCTCCTGGTGTCCTGCATCCTCTCAGCCTCCTACAATCATCTCCCCACCTCTTCTTTAGGACTCGCTGAACTCTGAGGGGAAGAACCCAACGGATATTACCAACTTAGACTTTCTTTCCTCCTTATGTCTGGCTGGGGGCCTTAACTTCTATTCCCGTGTGCTGTTACAGGAAGCTTTTATGGTGATGACAGGGCAAGGTACCAATCTATGAGTATAACAGAATATCATTAAGTATATTTTATTGATTATATATATGTGTGTGTGAAATATATACATTTCATTGATTATAATATATTATATACACTATACATACTTTATATAATATATATTATATATATATATATATAGTAATGCAAATATTTCATGTCTGTAATGGCTTAGTTTTTGAGATGCTATTTATATATTCACCTCTTCTATGATATAATTTTGGGAATTAATAGAATATATCTAATTTAACATTTTTATTGGATTATATTTATATATTATTGTTTTTGAGTATTTCCCCTAAATTCAGTTCAGTTCTGGATCACCAGTTCTTTCCTGCATCTGTTCATTTGGATGAAAGTGATCAATATCCTCCTATAACACACCACCAGAAAGCCCAATATAACTTCTAACTTTCCTGCCTCTCCAATACTCTATTAATATGTGCTTAAAGTTTTTCACTAGTTGTTATATTTGCATATGTGAAGCTCAATGTCAACTCTCTCTTTCTCTCCTCTCTCTCTCTCTCTTTCTCTCTTTCTCTCAATTTTTCTCTGTGTGTATGAGTGTGTATGATACTGTCTTAAAGTTTAGTCCAGGCTGGTCTTGAATTCAGTATCTTCTTACCTAACCTATGAATACGAGTGTTACAAAAATTTGGTCCCATATCTGGCACAAATCAGTTTTTAAAGGAAATTGCTACTTAAGTTTTTCTCATACAGCATGCTACTTTAAAGCCTGGTGTCATCTTTTCCCTAATTAACATAACCTGAGCATCTCTCAATTGTACAGCCTGTGTCTGGAGACAAAGTCTTTTAAAAATACAGTTATTTTCACAGTGTTTGCGAGAAAAATGAAACTACCAAGAGTACTAAAGAAACAACACAGATGATTGAAATAGTTGTATATGGGCAAGACTACAAGGCAAGCATGTATTATTTATTTGCTCAGGAGTGATCATAAAGACATTTAAGAATTAGGTTATATTCACAAGCATAAACAGGAATTGACCCCTCTCTCCCAAACATCATGTAGTGTTTGATACAATGAACACATCACAAGGTAAGATCTGCCATTTCATGAGTTTGTTATCTCTTGCTCCTCCTTAAGGCACTGTTGTAGACATGCTGAAGCTACTTACCTGAACATGGTACTTCTAAAGTAAAGATTTTGTAGTTTTATTTGTACTGCATTGATTAATATTTGCTCAAAGTCCTATGTGCAAAGTTTTGCATCCATATAGATTTTCTCCTTTTAGTAAATTCTAGAGCCATACTAAGAAACTAAATAAAAGCAGAAATTAAATTTTGAGATAATTTAGAAGTCATTGCTAAATTGCATTTCTTCTGAGATATTGTGAAATTATTCCATCTGTGAGATTATGGGTCTTAACAATGTTACTTTGGATGAGAGAAACATGAAAGCTTCCTATATCTCCACACAGAGCTTATGTATTATATGCTGTTCAGTTAAAGAAACACAGTTGGAAGAAGTTATACCTAAATTTATGCACTCTAAGGAAAATTTCACAGTTTATTTCTATTTCTCTGAGTTTCAAAGACTTCATTTTTTTTTTCAACTCCTGGTGAGCATGATCAGGGAAAAGCACCAATAATAATAGAGGCATTTGAACGGCTGCAAATTTTGAAGTGGAAACTCTTGCCAACAAACACCAGCTGTACTGTGATCTTTTACTGCTGTCTCATTTCCCTATTCAACAGCTTCATTCTTCCTTTCTATCCTAGCTTCGATGTGTGTAGTGAGAATTTCAGATCTTAGTACATAATTTTGAGTGCCTGAAAAATCATACAGTTGCTACGATAAGGAAATTTTAGATAAGAAACAATAAAGAGGAGGAAAAAAGTGCTCTTGGCATCAGTTTAATTGCTTCCATTTTCAAAGCATAGACAGGGATCCTATTTGCATCAAATCTGTTAGGACAATGATCACTCTGCCAGACAGTATAAAATGGCTGTGCAAAGTATCTCCATAAGGTGGCGCTGCAGAGCTAGGACCACAAAGCTTTGATAAATTGTTCAAGAAATTTAAAGTAAAGCAACAAAAACAACACATGAAAGAGAAATAAGATTTTGTTTTAAATTTTAAAGCTAAGCATTGAAAAAGTTAAATAAGCTATAGAATTTAAGATCTTTAAAGTAACATGACCAATTTCCGGCTGTGCCTTATATATTTTCATCTTATGGTGACACACTTACATTTGAGAGGAAATTTATGTTGCTTAGCATTACTATAAGGATGCTTGCAAATTTATTACTGGAAATATTTTAGATTAGATAAAACATGCATTTTGAAATCTTGAAGTCTGAAAACAGTTTATTCAGGATACCACTTTATCATTGAAACTGCAAAGGAGAGAGGTAACTAAACTCTTCAATGCAGTGTGAGCATGCAGGCTCACAAAACAAATGGCAAACCGTTGGCAGAGGACACAGCATTCTGCCCTCATGGAAGTTTATGTCTCATCACTCATTATTCTAGTTCTCGAGACTTTCAATCTTTGGGCTATGAATTTCAGTACATCAAAATGATTCTGTTTCTGCTTTCATTTAAGGATCTGTCATAGCTCATGTTCTGCCTCACTCAGTGCTTGTCAAGTATTTGCATTTGGCTGACGATAGGACCTTTAAAGAGGCTATCCTGTCCTCCCCTTCTTCCATAATCAAATCTTTAATCCTACAAACACTAAACAAAAGTAAATGACTAGCAAGCAGGGAGTTTTATGATCATGAGCTTTCAAGCCTACATTAAAGATGTAAAATTGGTGGATCAGTCATGAAATTATTTCTTCTTTATAATTATGATTTTTTCATAACTATACAGAAAATATAGTGGGATACAGAACTTGAACCCAATATTAATCATACAATCCTTCTTCCAAGCCCTGTACTTGGCACACAAAAGGAACAGGAGAAATGGATTTTAAATCTTCTGAACTTACACATGTCACAAGCACTTGTCTCCTTTTCTGCTCAAGCACACCCAGACTCACCTCATGATTGCCAGCCAGATGGCCACCAACAAACATGACTCCTTGATTGCAAGACATCAGTAGCATAAGCCAAATGTGTCTCTTTTCCTTAAAAGTTTTTTATCATAGATTTTTTATGTTATTGGCCACAGAGGGGGATTCAGAAAGCAAAGAAAATAATACGGAACAGATAAGAGACTATTAAACATGAGAAGAAAAATATACGAAAGAAGATCATGTTAGAGCTGCATGGCTTTCTGCTTGGTATTATTTGGAGAAGATGCCATGTTCTCACACTTTTAAACCCTCTTTATGAAAGGCTTGCACACTTTTCAACCTTTATCATGCGATGACTTATATGATTGTGCTCAAAGCAGTGTGCAACAATGCTATACTCTTTGGAAAATATCTGGATGTATTTCAAACCACAATATACTGATGAATAAAGCACTGACCCATAGAACCAAAGGGGACTAAAAAACAGATATTCTGGTGGTCTATTTGCTTAATCCTTATGCTCAGTTCAAGCAAGTAAGTTCAAGCAGAGGACTCTCCAGATTCAAATTCTACACAGTGAAATTCTGCTTGAAAGCAAACAAATAGAAGACAAAACAAAATGAAAATTTATGTTTCTTAAACTTTTTATAGAATTTGATGATACAATTTAAGAAGATTTTATGATCTTTATTTTCTTTACTATTTAATAAAATATTTGCTAGTAATTGTCTATAAATATTTTCAAGTCATATTTTTTCTATTTTGTAGCTGTGTTAGGTTCCTACATAAATTATACTGCTTGTTTACAAAATAGGTGTAGTGAGTTACTTTTAATTTATATGGTCTCAATTTAATTTAATTTTTGACCATAATATTACACATATTTATCATGCAAAATGATGGTTTTAAATATATATTTACTTATATATTGTGACATGGCTAAGTTAAGCTGATCATCATTTTAAATTCTTAAGAGTCATAAAATGAATATCTGTGGAAACCAGAGAAGTTCCACAGGCACTTGCATACACACCACCATCACACACACCGATAAAAATAAAATAAAACTTTATAAAACAAAGACATATTTATATCTTGTGTTCATTTTTGCCTTAAAATTGACTGCTAGCTGCTTGATAAGGGTGCTAGGAAGCAAACTTTGATTCTCAGGAATAGCATCCATTGTTGTAATTGCTGAGTCACCTCTCTAGTCCCAGAAATGTCTTTAATATAATTGCTTCATAATATATGACCACAAGTAGAGTTTTTAAATAATGAATTAACTAACTTTAAGTATTCATATTATTTTCCACAGTAGCTTTACTAATTTAGAATTTCTTTTCTGACAGTTATTGAAAGAAATATTGAAGAGAATGGTAATAGTTTAAAAATATTGACTTCTATGCATTTTAAGAGTTAGAACTGTTAAAATATCTAATCTGCTCAAAGTAATATGGAGAATAAAATTCATGTCCTACCAAATTTTTCAGTAATTTTTTTCAATGATATATAAAATCAATCCCATATAAATTTCATGAGACCATAAATAGAAGGTCAATTTTTAACAAAGGCAAAACCAGAAATATATCAATATGTGATCTAAAAACATACTACAGAGACACAGGAATTAAAGTAACATGGTGCCTACATAAAAAACAAATACATATTAATATAAAATATTACTAAAAATATATGCACACTTATGGCTGATCAACAGAGATTATTCTAATACATGATGGAGAGAAGATTTCCAACTACATACAGAAATGGAAAACGAGACTTTCATCATTTCTAAGTTAAAGCATTTCTTTGTAAAGGAAGCATAAAGTTCTTTGAAGATTCTCTGGGCAATGATCTTTCATATATCACCTCCATAAAAGAAAATGGAAGCAAAAAGGTATAAGTACAATTACTTCAAACTCTACTTTTAGAAATTGTACATCAATAATATATAATAATATTAACTATTTTAATGGCTACAAAAACCCAAATAATTTAGTTGAAAAATGAGAGAAGCACTATGGAAAACAGTGTCGGTTCCTCAGGAAATTGGGAATACAGATACCAGATGATACAGCTATACCACCCTGTGTTGCAGGAAGGGCCGCTTGTTCTTCTGGGCTGCCGGGATAGCTTAGACCCGAAATAACCACACAGAAATTATATTAATTAAATCACTGCTTGACCCATTAGCTCTAGATCATTATTGGCTAACTCGTACATCTTAATTTAACCCATCTCCATTAATCTATGCATAACCATGAGGTTGTGACCTACCAGCAAAGTTTCAGCACATCTGTCTTCAGCAGCGCCTCCATGGCTTCTCTTTGAATCCGCCTATCTCTCTCCCAGCATACAGCCTTGATATTATTTTTCTTTACTCCTTTTAATGTATGACTGTCTATACTTTGTCTCTTTAAAGACTTTTTTTTTCTTTTTCAACTCTTTATATGCTTTTTCTTCTCTTTCCCAAGTCTACGTATATTTATCCAATACTGTGACCCATTTAGGGTTCTTCTGTATCTGAATCTGTCCTTATTGCATTATGGTAATTCCCTACTGTCTTGAAGAGCTCTTAAAATGGTAAGCAGCTTGGTTTTAGCTGCTCTGGATGTTGGCTCCGCCTCTCTCCACTTTTGAAATGGTGGAAGCACTACCAGTGCCAGCTCTGGGGCTACCAGGCAGGAGCCCATACTCAGCACTCCAACACCGAGAATGAGCGTGCAGCACATAAACCCTTTTTATCTGAGTAACAGCCAAATCTTCCACACAGAGCACTCTGCAGTCTAGAAATATCTCTTTGTATGGCGGCAGCAATCCACCATGCTCTCTTGCCTGTGCAAGCCTAGTAGACCTGATCCTGCTGCCTGCCCAAGCAGCGAGTGCTGAGCCATGGGCATGGTCTCAGCCACTTTCCTCCCAACCCTGAGTGGGCACACAAACACCCAAGTTCAAAAATGCTGTTCGAATGCTCCATAGCCAGTGTTCGCTCTGGCAACATGGCACAGGAAGCTGCATTTTTAAAATGGCATGCTTTTTTTCTTTTCCTGCTATGGCTGAATTAGGAAAACCTCTCTTAACAGAGCTGCAGCAAGCCACCAACAGAAAAAAAAAATGCTACTAAACTTTGCTTTCTGTATCTAGAATTCCTTTTCAAGCCCTCTCAGGTTTTACATGGATTTTTTTCCACCACGTGGGCACCAATCTGTTACAAGAGGGGCCGCTTGTTCTTCCCAGCTGCCCAGCTAGCTTAGACCCAAAATAACAACACAAAAATTATATTAATAAAATCACTGCTTAGCTCTAGCTTCATATGGGCTAACTCTTATATATTAATTTAACCCATTTCAATTAATCTGTATATCACTATGACATTGTGGCCTACCAGCAAAGTTTGGGCATGTCTGACTCATGACTGCTCCTTGGCTTCTTTCCGACTCTGCCTTCCTTCTCCCAGCATTCAGACCAGTTTTCCCCTCCTACCTAAGTTCTACCCTATCAATAGGCCAAGGTAGTTTTTTTATTCATTAACCAATAGAACAACACATAAACAGAAGGACCTCTCACACCAACCCAGGGTATATATTCAAAGGACTCTACATCGTATTACAGAGAAACTTTTTCGTTCCGTGTTCATTCTCTGTTCAGAATAGCTAGGAATTGGAAACAGCCTTGATATTCATCAAGGCTTATTTGTACAATGGAATCTTATTTAGCTATTAAGCAAAGAAAATTATAAAATTTAAGATAAATGCATAGAGAAAAAATTATCTTATGTGAGACAACTCACACCAGAAAGATAAATATTGCATATTTTCACTTATATATGAATGTGTGGATGTTAGCTTTTAAGGTTCTGAAGGGCATGCAATAATCTCTATAACCACAAAGGTTAATATAAAGTAAGGGACTAGTGGAGAGGGACAATATCCTAAGGAAGGAGAAATTGAGTAAATAATTAATGGAGAGATGGGGTAGATTTTAGCAGGAGAATTAAACAGAGGATGGTTACGGGAGGAAATACAGGAAAGGACAACTAACAATAAGGGTCATTTGAGTGGTTCTATGGAAACAAACTACTGTAGATACTTCTTAAATATATATATTCATTTATATTTCTTAAGAAAAAGAAATATAAACAGACTAACCAAATAATGACAGAGACAAAAACCTCAACTACACATATTTCACCACCAAGTAAAACATCTGGTGGCAGGAATAGATTACATCTAATTTAGTTGTTGGCTAAAAGTTCCCAGGGGAAACTACTAGAACTCTTGGGCTATTGCCAAGGCTATTGGTTGCTCTATACAAACTGATGGTACCCTATTGCCGAATACAACACATACATATCTTATTATACACAATGAAGTTAAGCTGATGCCTAAATAGAGCCTTCAGCTCCACTGACTAATGTTCGTAGTACTGAAAAGTACTCTGCATGCTACCAGAGGAGAAAGGTAGCCAGCAACCTAGCTACAAATCCTGTAGTAAAGTATGATGACCCACCTGCCCAGTATGCTAGGGCAATAGAGACGCTAACATTGTAAGAACAAATGACAGTATTCATATTGGGGCCCACTTCATGGGATGGAACCCATATAAGACACTGTTCAGGTGTCCAAGACATGAGACTCTATATGACATAGACTTGGGGGAAAATAAATATTATTGTTCTGCTAAAGGCACAAAACAATAAATGATTCCAATGACATTCTTCTCTGTCATGAATAGTCATCATCAGAGAAATTTCCTCTTGTAGTTGATGGAAAGAAATATTAAGACGCAAAGTTTGATCATATGAAGTGATAAGTGATTTTGGAACAGTCCGTCTGAATGAGATTCCTGCTCAAGCCCCTTCCCTCAGGGCTCAGGGAGTTGTATGGAAGAGGAAGGACGACTCTGGGAGCCGGAGGGAGTGCATGACTCAAAAGAAATAGAATATTCCACACATAATGACTAACAAGCCGGAAGTACATATAATCTTATCGATAGGGTGGCAGCATGCATAAAGCTTGCTCATGTTCAAGCCAGACAAGGTCTCAGTGGAGAGAGACTTCCAACTCCACCCAAGAAATTATCTCCAATTGACATTTGTTGCAAGAGAAAAATTAGTTCTCTTCAATGTAGTCTCACTGGGCATATCAACCACATTTATGGGTAGACCCTATACCCAACATCAGATGACCCATGCAAGATGAACTCAATGATATTTTGTAGACATTTGTTTCATAATGTTTAGATTGGACATTTCCTCTTTGTTTGACTGGTCTGTTGCTTGTTTATATGGTTTCTGATTTTTTACTTATGATTGTGTATGCTTGTGTGTGTATGTGTGTGTGTGTTTGTGTATGTCTGTGTGCATGAGAGAGAAAGAGAGAGAGGGAGTTTCTGTATGTTTTTTCTTGTTTATTTTTTAAATTATGGTTTGCTTGTTTTTGCCTATTTCTAAAAAGAGAGAGAAAGACGGCATGGAACTGGTTGAGTGGAGAAGTGGAGAGGATCTGAGAGGAGTTATGGGAGGAGAAACTATAATTAGAATATATTGTATTACATTTTTAAAATAAAAAAGCAAATACATTAGCAAAGTAACTGAATAAATATTTATCAAAAGTTAATATAAGACCCAGACTGTTGTGAAATGATCACCATTCCTTATATCATGGAGAAGCAAATTTAAACCACAGGAAGATATCATCTCTCGTTGAACTTAATCAGGACGGAAAGTTAAAATTCTTTACACTATCAAGTACTGTGAGGCTTTATCCTCTCTTTGAAACCCTTGGAATTAGAACTTCTCCTTTCATTTATGAGATTAAGAATAGCTAGTTTCATTTCTTTCATGAAAATTATCTTGGACTCCTGGGAATACACAAGGATGACCCCAGCTAAAGACCCTAAGCAATAGAGAAGAGGCTGCCCGAACTGGCCTTGCTCTGTAGTCAGACTGATTATCTTAAATATCTTTGTCCAACAACAGATGAAAACTGAGGCAGAGACCGTCATTGGAACACTGGACCAAGTTCCCAAGGTCCAGTTGAAGAGTGGAAGAATGAGAATATGAACAAAGAGGTCAAGACCATGATAGGATAATCCACTGAAACAGTTTACCTGAGCTAATGAGAGCTCACCAACTCCAGCTGGACTGGGAAGGAACAAACATAGGACCAAACTAGCCCCTCTGAATGTGGTTGACAGTTGCATGGCAGGGGCAGACTGAGGGGCCACTGGCAGTGGCATAAGGATTTATCTCTACTGCATGTACTGCCTTTTTAGTATCCTATTCTCTTTGCATGTATACCTGCTCATCCTAGCTATAGTAGGGAGGGCCTTGGACCTTCCACAGAGCAATGTGCTTTACCCTCTCCTAGGACTAGATGGGGTTGGGTGGGAGGGTGTGTGGAGGGAATGGGAGGAGGGGAGGGAGTGAGAATCTAATAAATTTTTTTTAAAAAGGAAAAAACCGAAATTTTTTCTTGTTTTCTTCATAGATTAGATAAATATCAACACAAGGATAAAATAACTTTATATATCATATTTAGTCTCATTTTCTCAAAAAAATGACAAGTAGAATAAAGTATTCTGAATTTGCTTAATCTCTAAGAATTTTTAGGTAGCTCAAATGTACTTTTACTAGTAAATTATAAACTAAACTTAAGTTTAATACTGTATTTAGTATTTTCTCCACTTGAAAAAAACAAACATAAAATTCCACATTTAATAAGATAAAGATTGAAATATAAAGTAATGTATGAAGATCTTTAAATAGAAGAGAAAAATAAATAGATAGGGAAAAATTGCCTAATAATTCATATCCAAGGCATTCAGATTCATGCATCTTTATTTCTACTTCATATGTCGTTTTGTGCTTGAAAAATAAGCCTTCACATCTATCTTATTCATACTCTGTAACTCTAAAGTAATATAATTCTATAGCACACTGATGGAAAATATTAAGAAAAACCTAGACTGCTAATTGCATGAGAAAAAAAGAACAACTAGAAATATGAGCTTAAGTCATTCATGCATGCAGCAGAGGTGAGGCCAATCAGTTGACAGGCCTCCAATTTCACACAACCACGGCATATTCTCTGCTAAATCTAATGGAAGAAAGAACAATGCAACCAGAAGCAATCTAACACAGTCCAACAAATGTCTGTTCAGTAGATGCCGGTTTCCTAGAAAATGCTAATAACAAGGCCACGTGTTGTTTTGGCAGAGTCAGGAGTTAACGTGATTATGTTCCCATGGGTCACCACATGTTGTCCTGGCCATCATCATTGTTTCCTGTAGAGATAAGATGCCTAAGGGTTACCACAGGCTGATAGACATAGCACGCCAAATTACACTCTGCATCACGCCATCTGCCAAGCCACAGATTTTCGGGACACTGCAGCACAGCAGAAAAAAAAAGTCTTATGATTACAGACAGGTATTTCATGATCTATGATCTGGAATCAGTTTTATGGAGCTGATGATTCTGTACACATGACAGGATGAGAGTGTCAATGGAATCCTATCCTAATTAGGGGAAATATTCAAAAGCCCAGGACTTCATAGCTCACTAAGTCTAACAGAAGGGAGTTTGGATTCATCTTGTAGCATTTGTTCTATTCTCAGTTTTAATTAGCATCAAGGAGTTTAATTAGAAAGATGCCATATGAGAATATAGGGAATGGAATAGCTCGAAGGAACAAAAGACTTCTTTGGTCCAGATGCTTTGTGCTCCCCAACAATTTGAGAGATGTGGTCAAGAAGACATAATTAGAACCTAGGAAGTACAGATTCCAGATGGATACATGCATGTTTGCAGAGCTGCTCAACAACTAAAGTCATAAACAATGATCATTATTAATCATGTTCATTAGCCACAGGTTATGTTGGTATCTATGCTAAACAGGAAGACCACATGGATCCTCTCTCTCTATCATTTGTACAGGTTTTTTCTACATTTTATTCTCAGACTTTCTCTAGAAAATATGGTGTGACATAGTTACCTGATTACTGATATTTAATTTTTTTTATTATTTCAACAAATACTTTGTGCAAAATCCATACATGTGATGCCAATACTGAAAGAGAAATGAAATAAGGAGGAAAGAAAGATGAAAATCTTCTCACAGGAAAATAAAATTATTGAGACTGAGAGAATATCTAGGTATCTCATTTCGTATTCTGCCTTAAATAGTGTACCAATAAAAGTCAGCTCTCTTTCAGAAACTGCTGACATACAATATTGTTCAGTCAATATCTTCTTGAGCAAACAGAGCAAACCAGAAATCATGAATTTTCTATGCCTGTGCTAGTTTTGCTTGTACAGAACCTGAAGAAAATGAAAAAAATCTCTTAGAGCCGCTGAATACATAAACACATATATAACATATATATATATATGTGTGTGTGTGTGTATAATATATCCACAATTTATTGTTTTCAGGAATTTGGGTAAACATACATACATACATACATAAGAGTAGATAAAGTAATGTCGAAAAGAGAGGGTAAAAGAAGAGCTCATTGACAAAACTTATAAAAACATTTAAGATTTGGTTCTACTATTGTGTGTGTCTGATTTTTCTACATTACCTTCAGGGTGTATTCTGAATGTTGTGTGAGCTGCTTGGGTTCAATTTCAGATCACTGAAATTTATTCTACCAAGTCAAGTACTGTTGTGGATAAGCAAGAAGCTAATAAAATTGCTTTCAAATAAAATTTTCCAATAGAAAATTAAATGGATTTGCTTGGTGGTCTTTAGCCAGGTTGAAAGAGCTAAACATGAAATGAATTCCTCATGGATTTCTAATATTTATAACTTATAAACTGAGGATTAAATTGTCCTCTGCAATAAAAGCTAGGAATTCAACATAACAGAATTTATTCCCCCTCGACATGTGCTTGCTGTTCAGTCCAACACTGACGTGGAGATGAATGTTAGTGCCAATTTTGTAGAAATGGCATTACTATCTTTGTACATTTAATATTCTAGGCACTATTTTCATTAATAATTAATTTATTTGAATATGGAGGCTCACTTTCTATGACGGCTTTATTAGGTATATAAACATCATCATAAAAACATATGCATTTCATCAAGAGATGATTTAGAATATCTTTTTATTTTTTTCTGGTATAAATAGTGATCTGAAATAATAATAATTTAAGAAGTATTTTCATTTTACAAATAAAGCTACAACATGATATTACCGAAATTATGATATTACTGATATTAACTATTCTTTCTTCAAAAGGTTTTTAGATGTTGTTGTCTAATTTAAAGCTATGATTCTTTTTTGTTTAGGTTCAAATAACAGTAACAAAATATTAAATAGTAGTATATTCGAGGAGAGTAAATACATTCAGAGGAATTACCAGTTTGGAAGGCAGTATAGTAAAACAGGTTTGTTATCTTTTTTTATGATAATGAAAGATAACACAACAGTGAAACTAATGCTATTACAAAAATATTAGTTTAAAATGGGAAAATGTCACCAGGCGGTGGTGGCACATCCCTTTAATATTAGCACTAAGGAGGCAGAGGCAGGCAGATCTCTATGAGTTTGAGGCCAGCATGATCTACAGAGCTAGCTCCATGACTGGCACCATAGCTACTGGGAAACCCTGTCTCAAAAAAGGGAGGAGGGGAAGATGCCAGAAACACAGTACCAGTACTGTTCATAAAGTTATCACTCAACAAAGTATAGCAAAACAGACAGCTAGGAGACATACTAAGAGTAATATACATTCGAAGAAACACAAACTTCAGACTGAAGTGAGTGTATCGCATCACAAGGGAAGAGTGTAAAAAAGGAAGGCATTATCCAAAGAAAGATGAAAACAGGCATGAGTGATGGTTTTCTAATTCCATCCATTTACTTGCAAATTCTATAGCAGGTCCAAGTGATCTGATGGGGAAATCAAAAAAATGGGGTGAGGTGGCTCTAATTATGGAGGCAGGAGGACAAAATGACAATAAGCATGTCTGAAAAAAGTCATAAGATGTATTATCATTCTATGAACTGACTGCCTAGAAATATATGTAGTACACTTAAGTCAGTGTATGAATATACAGATATAGTTTAAATTAAAATTTGTTATTGGAACTACCTATGAGATCAAAAGATAATTTAGCAAAAGCTCCAACACCCGGCATGAAGAGCCCATTCTTGAGTTGTTGGTCGGGGTTGTTGACAATACTCCCAAAGCATTAGAGAATTTAGCTATTGGCCTTGTTTGCCCCCTCAGAGGAGTAAGCTAAGTACTCATTGTTGAAGGCACTATGCACTTTAGACATAGGTCCCAGAGTCCCTTAAGCTGTCACTGATCTGAAAGCCTCCACTCTGAGGACTAGCTTTCAGGATATCAGATGCCACTTTGCAACTTTCTGAAGGACAGAAACAGCTAACAGTTCTGCAGAGCTATGACACCTTTTAACCACAATAATAAGTAGCATGACACATGTACCTAAGAGGGCAGCAGTAGCATGCATAACTTGAAGGTTTATATTTGGACTTAATGACCCTCACAACATGAAGGAAATCATGTCTGATATTAGAAGCTAACTATACTGGGCTAGTGAATTTGTAGATCTTGGAGAAAAAAAACCTGCCACTTTACTAAACTAACATAATTCCTAACATTTTAAATACTTGTCCTTCTACCATAAGCAGGTGTTATCTTTAATCCTCATCAAGGAAACTTCTCAAGACAGAAAACCAAACCAAACAGAATATAGAGTTGTGGAGCTGAGTCCCAATGGATTTATCAACAACACAACCCTGTACCTAGGGGTCAGCGAAAATTTGAGAAGATGAAAGAGAAAGACTGTAAGAGACAAATAATCAGAGTGATTGCTATGAGGCTGTATATCATAGGAAAGTCAGAAGGTCAGCCCATAAAGTCTTTATTATACAAATGCAGCCCACCAGCATTATTATACAAAGATAAACTCAACAAGACATCAGCAATAGACAGGACTATACAAAGAATTACAAGCAAGTAGGGACCAGTACAACAATTGCTTATGCAATGCCTATGGTTAGCCCCCCAAAGCTAAATGTATCATTATACAGACTGAGACACACAAACACACACACATGCATTTCCCATAACTCTGTGTGCATTTATATAAAATAGTACTCATCCTGAAAAAGTGCTACAACTTTTGACAACATAGGTACAATTATATTCAATAAAATGTCAGTCAAAGAAAGAGAAAACACTGCATGATACTATATAGTGAAACACACTGACAGGACAATGATTCCCAGGAATGAAAGAAGAGAGACTTTAGCATTTTGGGGGAGATACCATTTCAGTGATGTAAAACAAATTATAGAATATTATGCTTAGCACTATCTCTGTTGTTTAATGATGCTTTATCAGGCACTGAAAATATGTTTTGACTGACTTTTATATTAAAAGCTATTAACATTGCAATAAAGATATATAAGTAAATAAAATTTATCCAAGTATTGCGCAGCATAACCTAGTCACTAAGAAAGTCGGCACAGCAGTGCCATCTCTTGTTTTTGTTTTTGCAAATAAAATAAAATAATTATGCTACTCAGCTTCCTAGAAAATAGAAAAATGGAAAAATATTAAATACTGAAAATACATAAAATCTTAGTGTCAAATCAGGTCACAGGATATTGCAAAAACTATGCTCCTTTTTCAAATTTCATCATTAAATCTTTCATAAATATGAAACCAGAAGATATATTCTTATCTGAAAAATGGGCTGGAAAAGAAAGAATAGAAAGGAAAAAAGCAACCCAGGTGTCAGTCTGCTCCTTACCCACAGTTCTTATAGTAGGAATTTATTTTCTTTTATGGATAAGAAATTAAAGTGGTAAAAGTCAGAGTTTTTTGTTTGGTTTTGTCTTGTTTTTCTATTTTATCCTAAGCATGACAATGAAATAGGTCACTGAATAAAAGCAATACAATCAAGAAACTGCTGGAATGTCAACTTCATTGAAGAGAAGTTTTTAATGGGCTTAAGGGAGTGAAAATATCTAGAGACCACTGGAGGAGGTCAGAGCAGGGGAACAAAAAATAAAACTAGACTTGACCAGGGCTAGGGAAGCTGAGAGAGCAAGAGACAGTAGTAGATAGAGCAAGATACCAAGAGATAGCAGTGGCAGAAGTAAAAACCTTGCCGAGAACATCAGGGAGGAGGGAAGCCTGTAGGGATGAGATGGACCAGGATGCTAGTATTGGGTGATTGGAGTGCATAACTTAATACTCGTGAATAGGGACTCTGCCATCCTGGAGGCCAGCAAAGGCTTTGATATGCAAACACTATAAATCAATGGAGAGCCAAATGAACCTTCTGCTAGAGGCAAGAGAAATAACTGTTTTGGCAGTTGGGAATCAGTTCCACAAGTTTCTGAGGAATACTGGCTTTTACCTAATTGCCATAAATCCTTCCATAATCCTATTTGTTATTCATAAGGTAATATTTGTTTCCTTAATGGAGTACCTTACTTATTTAATGAGTACAAGATTTGACCCAAGAACCAATCAGTCAATGACTGATTTTGTATTAAGATGACCATTGGATGTCAGGGAAAAGAAAAAAAAATCCCTAGAATCTTTTGAGTGAGAAAAGGAATGCAATCAGGAACTGTTCTTATGATACCTATTTGAACATACAAAACTAAAACTGAATTATTTGCTAGCTACAACTGAGTTATCATCAACACCTTTACTTGGACTAATTCAAGAGTTTGAAGTACATTCTAGTTTCTAGGTTTGCGCACTTAAAAAACGGTTGTCAAAATAGCTGTTGTGGGGATCTATTCAAAATGGAAATCAGATCTCATTTCGCTTCTGCTTTATCCTTTTTCAGAGACTTCTCAAAAGTTCTAAGTGTTAAATCTGATTTATGAAGCCCTCCATGACCTGGGGCATTCAAACATCCAAGATCCTGTCTCCTCATTCTCTGTGCCTGTCAAGGTACTCTGGATTTATGTGGGTGGTGAGGGTGTCTAGTGCCTTCTGATGATGTCTTCACATTTATGCTCAACCCATCTACTTTTACTGGAGGCTGTGATAGTGGCTTTCATTTGTTGTTTCAAATCTTTGCCAGGCTTCCTGTCTTTCACAACTTCTAGTCAAGCATAGTTCACCTAAATGTTACCATTTGTGTGTGTGTGTGTGTGTGTGTGTGTGTGTAAGCAGTCAGTATTCACTGTAAAATTGGAACCCTCTGAGACAAGGTAGTACCAGTGGTTTCTCCTCTCTCTTCACCTCTTCTTTTTTCCCCTCTTTTCCCCTTCTGTGGTGGCATCATAGAATAGAGTGTCACTGATAGAGAACACTTTATCTAACACATGAGTGACATTGAATATATGGAACAGATTCTAGCATAAGAAACTCACCAGATGCTACAGTCATCTTATTTTATATTAAATAAAATATTTAACATAAAAAGGAAAAGCATGAGGAATATATGTAGACTAAAATAACTTCATCCATTTTGTCTGAGTAATTCTTCGGAGCAAAGGCTGTGAATTGTTTTCATATGTCCTTAACTATTATAGGCTAGTTTTCTATCTTATGTCTTCTATACTCTTCACAACAATTGTCTGTACTGTGCAAATATGACATATAAGTAAATATAATGAGCCATGTTTATACAACTGTGTGAATTCTGTATGAAGCAGAATGTTTCAAATACTGGTTAATTAAGTCAGCTTGTTTTTGCTACTGTCAAGAGTTTCTACCTTTTCAAATTTGCTTGTTTTTTATTACAAAATTAGAAGAATGATATATTTAATGAAATGTAATTTAATGGGAGCTAAGAATTTTACATAACATGATCAAGGATATCCTTAGTAAAATATTCTGTGATTTTATATATAAAGGAATCAGCAGTGTTAATGAATTGACTTTTTATCTCTTTCCAATTTTGAATTACACAAGTAATCTTTTAGAATTGGTTTTATTCACAGGAGTTTGTGAAGAAATTAATACACAATACTTCCAACTTTTTTCATTTTTCTTTTAAAAATAATTAGAGTTTTTACAAGTCAAATCTTCCTTATACATGAACAAAAAATACCAAAAACTGGAGAACATTAATGAAAAATTTCGGATATCTTATTGCCTGGGAAATTTTTCTATATTTTACTTTAAAGATTTACCTAACATTTTGATAATTTAAGCTTTGTTTTTGGCTCATATGGAAAATGTGGCTCAACTATGTTTTGTTATTGGAGATAGGATTGCACCAGTCAAATCAACGTCTACTATTTCTTGTTGATGAGTCTCTCAATTGCTTTAAGAGAAAAGAGTTGATAACTGATTTTAGCCATTGCTCCAAATCATCTCTGTTAGAAGATCATAGATTAGTCTGAGGTGATCACAAGTAGCAAAGCAATATATTTTTATGCTGCAAAGGAATAAATGTTACAGTCTTTTTTGACTGTAGTGAAAAGACATTGCTTCCTTCTTACTGAATAACTACAGTGATGACAGAGAAACAAACTAATGAAAATAGATAACAGTTTCAGAGTGATCAAGAAACTGTTTCAGAAAAATTTGATTGATTATGTAAGTAAAAGCAGTAACAGGCATGGCATTAGCTTTCCAGGGCACTTTCTTGTTTAGCCACTCTGAAAATATTAATAATGTTAATCGAATGCCCTAGTAAGAAAAAAAATATGTAAGACACTTTTGTGTGTTGCTGTTTGTTGTAATTTAACATGATAAGAGAGTGCAGGGTCCATTCACCTCCTATTTTTGCCCAGATCACTTTAGGTTTGACAAGAATTTGAGCTTTTCGTGAAGAATCCTGTGGGAAATAACTCAACTCTATTCTAGGTACCTGAGGACAAGATGCCCCAGCAAATTTATCTTGGCTTCTTTTAAATGACCTGTTTGTTGAAAGCTCCCCCTACAGTTGCCTTATCTTCTGTTATACTGCTTGCTTGTACCCAACCTTCACTGCAGCTGCTGATCAAAATAACAGGATGTAGACTGAGCTATTAAATGTTACTTCCTCTAAATACTCAAGGGTTCACCTGATTCTCAAATAACCCAGTCATATTGAATAAAGACTTTCCATTGGCTAGAGACTGTGTCTGAAGGATCTTCTCTGGTATGCTTCCCCTAACAGTAATAAATCATTGGTCACCTTCTGTAGAGATTGCAATGGAAGAAGACAATGAACATTCGATGTCCTTCCACACTACGCGGCATCAAACAAGCACACACCATACCATATTTTCTTAAAAACCACTGGTGGTAAAGGAGCGATCTATTCCACGCTTGTGAGGGAAGTAGGGTCGTTTCACTTAAGAATCCTTAGAGGAATGGCTGTTCTCTCCAACCCCACAATTCCAGTAGAGGAAAGGAACAAATGACACCCCTTCCACATAAGGCTACACTATAGCTGTGTAATATATACGTCAGTTATTTGGATTTTTACCTCATGGTTATTTCTGTCAACATAACAGTAAACTTTGGCATTTTAAGTACAAATTTAGTGCAGCTAACTACAGGATGTTTTGCCTCTTAGTAGACACATTGTAATCTTTTTTATCATTATTGACTATTGTGAGCTCTCATTTTTTCTCTGCTCCTGTCCCTGCCTCTCCCCTGCCCTTCAACCCTCTCCCATGGTCCCCATGCTCCCAATTTACTCAGGAGATTTTGTCTTTCTCTACTATCCATGAAGACTAGATGTATGTATGTCTCTCTTAGGGTCTTCATTGCTGTCTAAGTTCTCTGGGATTGTGATTTATGATCTTTTTTATATCACTCTTTGCTCTATGCCTGTAATGACAATCATTTGGAACAAAGTTAATCTTTTTTTAGTTTACCCATTTTCCACTTCAATATATGATGGAAAATTTCCTATGGATCACTTAAGATGCTGCTCCCAATCATGGGTTTGACTCTTTTTAACTTGCCACAGAAGATAATTAAAGCATAGAAAAGGTTAAATATGAAGCTATACTTCACAGCAGGCTTCACAGTGCAAGTGTGTTGTTATCATAGCATGTGGGAGGCTAAGGCAGAAAGATTGACATGAGTTTGAGGCCATCTTAGACTACGTATGAAGTTACCATGACAGGGCGGGCTATATAGGAAAACCCAGTGCCAAATGAAATGAATTATTATTAAAATAAGATTGCATGCTAGAAGTACATGTTGGAAAGTTAGTGTTGTTTAACAGAGATAATTCACAGACTGTCTGCAAGCCAAAGTCTAACAGTAAATACAGATGTTTAGAGCAAATGGATATATGGCTTGGACTGAACTGGCAATGTAGACAGATAGGATAAACAATAAGTACAGAGTGTGAATTTATAAATCTCCAATCAAGTCTCTAAGACTTTTAGCATGTAAATTTATAGCCAAAATAATGTTTTTTGATTTTTTTGAGCTCCTTGTTTCCAGAAGTTGATAAGTTAGTTTAATGAAAACAAAACAAAAACTTGTAGTTTCATATATGAAATCAGTTTTGAGAGAAGCACACATACACGAAGTGTAATTCTTTGTGCCACAGTCATCACAGTTCACAATGTGGAGAGACAAACACAATTACCATGATTCATTCAGTGTTACTAATATAGACTTTGTAGAACACCCTAGGATTTATAACGACTTACAACACAGCTGAAATAAGCATGACTTTGTTAAATACATAATGTTGTGATATTTTGTTTGTGTTCTGATAAATAAAGCTTGCCTGAAGTTCAGAAGGTGGAGCTAGCCACTAGGTAGCCATAGGTCTGTATGGACTCCTGTCTGTATTTACAGGAGACAGGAACTGATATGCCTGGGCGAAGCGAGGAAGTGAAAAGCAGGGTGCAGATATGAGCCTGGCCCTTTTCGGACTGAGGAGTTGGAGAGGTAAGAGATGACTGTAGCTAGTGTTTTACTTCTCTAATCTTTCAGCTTTAACCCTGACATCTGACTCCAGGTTTTTAATATTAAGACTAATTATGATAACACATCACCTAAGTGCTCAGAAAAGCAACATAGAAGACACAATATAAATAGTCTAAAAGACCCCGTGCTCACATTGTAAAATAAAGTAAAGGCATACTAATGAAAATTGTGGCATGCCAATATTTCTCAGAAAAAAAGATAATATGTATCTAAATTATTGAGAATTTTCAGTGTGGTATGTGTGAATATATTTTGTTCTTATAAAAACTAGAAGTTTTGGTTGTTTCATATAAACAAATGGTTTAAAAATTTATTATTATACATAATAAATGTCCAAATCAAGATAATAATTTGAGCTGATATGTAAATCTTGTAACTGAGGATGATGGGAGAGAATATATATCTAATAGATTTACTATAGAAATATATCAAACATGGTATATCTGTATGTATGTGTGTATGTCTGTTTGTATGTATGAAAGAGAGAGAGAGAGAGCAAGAGAGAGCAAATAAAGGAAAATAAGTTAGATCATGAATTTACAATAGAGTAAGTGTTGGGGTAGGGGCTGGGGAAGGAAAAAAGAGAAAGGTAATATAATTAAGATTTTTATCCTCTTTTTTATTCTCAAAAGAAAATGTACAGGTGACTGAAGATTGACTGGTATCACATGAATCAAGAAATTGGGTAACCAAAAACATACTTTGAAAGAAAAATCAAGGACCAATTAAATGGCAATGCTGTGAATTGAACTAAAAAAAATTTAAAATAAAAGTTTTACAAATCAGATGAAATATAATAATTTAGTAAAGCTGTGAAGCTTTGACAAGTACAAAATGTGGAAAAGTGTCAAACATGAACTGCTCTTAGAAAATGTTGAAAGCCTACTGTGAAAGAAGTATCTATAAAAGAAACTTTATTGGAAGATGTTCAAAATAAACCCACAGCTTTGTTATGGCATCAAAATATTTTTTCCATTGAAGTATATAGTAGTTGGGGTTGGAGAGATGACTCAGTGCTCTAGGGCACATTGTGTACTAGAAGAGTCTGAATGAGATTTGCAGGTTCCACATAAAGTGGCTCACAACTGCCTGCAATTCCAGTGCTTGAAGATGCCATATTGGTGGAACCTATAAGCACCCACACTAATGTGAACAGACACGCACATATAACTTAGTGAGCATCTTTATTGATAAGCTATGTGTTGAGTAATGATTAAACCAAATCTTTAATGGTATAACCATTAATGAAGGAGGGAATTTATGAGAAAGCTTAGAGCAATGACTTGATAGTGCTATTTTATGACTGTGTAGCTTTCTAAGTATACAAGATATGTGACCTTATTTGGCATTGTTGTGTAAATAACTAACAGAAAGGGAAAATAATAAATTCAGAGATGTTGCTAGAAATAGGAAGGAAAACTTCTATTTTATGTAGACTTGGAATTTCTCTGAAGGAAAACACATTTTTTAAACTGGAAAAATAACTTTAAATGTTTCAGTAAAATAGTGCAGGACAGTTATCATTCTACCATTGGCATTTATATGTGATTCATTTATTTATGCTCTTAATTCTTGGAAAATAGACAAAGTCATGTTGGAAATAATGTGTATAGTCCACAGGTTGAGCAGTCTATGCACTCTGCTGTGATAGATTTGAAAACACAATGACCTATTCAATGAGAAAGAAAATGAATGTTACCATGCAGAAATTTTAAACCACAGAGCATGCTTAATGAGGAAAAGCACAAGATTTAAATTCACTAATTTTAGACAGTGTCACAAAATGAGAGGCTTGGTGAGACAGTTAATAAATCAGGACATAGCTTATCAATAAAGATGCTCAGAGGAGCTAACGATGGAGGAAAATACAAAGATGGAGACCACTGTGAGGCAGGTAAAACCATTTTAACTATTAGATGTTTATTTTAAGAAGAAGTTCATATTATCTATGTCTGTTCTTTGATATATTCAGACATGCATACCTGGATTTGATATCCATGTTTAGATCAAATCCACTAACATCCCGGAAGGTTACCCCTGCTCCAATGAACAGCTAGCTCTACACTAATGCACAGTATAGCAGAGTTAATATGACTCAGTAGGTTAAAAAATAAATCTGTATGCTATTTGTGTTTTTATAACAACTAGAGAAAATAATTGACCTTTAAGAGTACTACATTTCAATTGAACTAGTTTTTGCTTATTTTCCATAGAATTCTTATTGTATTTCTAATACATTGTAATTAGAAATGCGGAATGCGCATATGCCCTTAAGTGTGTATGTAGATGTGTGTAAACATTACAGGCATAAGAAACGATTGAAGATATAATTTTGTAAATGATAGACTTTTTAAAACTGAACAAATAAAGTTTAAAAAGCAAGAAAGTGTCTTGAGAATAATCAGTATTCCTAATATGAATTATTCTTACATTTTTGTGTCACCTTTTGTGTAGGATTAAGTCAGATATTTCTGGGAGTCTTTCTTAATGTTTCAGTATCTGCTGTTACTAAAATATGGAGAAAAACAATAAAAAGTTTCCTAGTTACTCAAACTATATTTAGTTCTTCTGCTTAAATTGTGATAGCTATAAGAGATGTTTTAGTTTCCTAAAACATGACTACTCTCAAGACAACTAATACTCAAAGATGATAGTAATTTATAATAATGAGGAATTGAAGTCAATATTGAATGCTTTCTGTTTCTAAAAAGTCTCAAAAGCAGACATTTCGCACTTTAAACATTAATGACAAATTAGAACTCATAGGAACTCAATCATAGGGAAGTACTTTAAACAGAGATATTGGATACTAAGGAACACAATTCACACAAACCTGCATTGCCTCATATAGAAGGGAAGAATAAGTTTCTGAGTCAGATTATGCTAAAATTACAAATTATGGATATATAAGGATAATCAGCAAAGATGAAGTTTAACACAAATTCCAAAAAGTTTCAGTTTTTGATACTTTAGTCTTAAGGAAAAGTTGATGTAACAACAATAGCAACTTCTTGGTCAAGCGGTGATGGGGAGAGAGCCAAAATTAGTGATTGCATGATTAATACTAACCAAAAGTGACTAATTATCTTTTGAAGTAATTATATTTAACTTCCAATTTATTTTCAAAGTTATAAATCCCCTGTGGTCATTCAGTCAATTTTGTGTTGATACTGTCTTTAGGAATGAGGGTAAAGGTTCTGTCTATCATCCCAGGAAAGATATGGAGAAGACCAAAACAGGGCTTGTTGTAGATAACGGTTTTGAACAGATAATGAAAGCAAGTTTGAAAAAGGAACTTCAGAGGAAGATAACAAATAAAAGCAACAGGATTAAGTACTTCCTTCAAATCTAGGACAGTTTGGAGTTTATTTATTTTAAGGTACAAGGTATGTAAGTGCATAGCCCTTATGTAAACTACCACTTGTGATATGTTTCCATGTATATATAATAAATGAACAAAAGTTCAAATACTGCACATTTTTAAAACAAAGCTCATCTGATAATGATAATTCATTGATCCCAGTAGTTAGCTTATTGAAGACAGACTTAACAAACCCAGTATATATCTTTCCACACACGTCTGTAGGAGAATCACAGGAAAGTTTCCACAGGCAAGAATGTACATCTGCAGAGCCCAATCACTAAAACATGCAAATATGTAGAAAAACACATATCTATTTTAAACTCCTATTAATTGGTATAATGTGACTTTTTAGTGACCTGCTAAAATATACTTACTCTATATTAAAACTATCAATTAATGGTGAAAAATTGTTACACTGTAATTATGAAGTTTCTACAACTTAAATAAGTTTCTCAGATAATTAATGTTAAAGGAAGAAAACATCCTAGAAGGCAATATTCTTAATTGTTGAGTAGTATTACACAGTGGAAATTCTTTTAATAATCATTGAGCAATACACACTCATATGTACGTATCTGTTTGGGCATGTCTCTGTGTATGAATATATTTTAACTTTTTTCTTGAAAATAAAGTTGTAGAAAATAGTGGGAAGACATAGAAATGCGTGCATATTTTTAAATTTATATTTAATCCCTTATACAAATGTAGATAAAACATCATATATAAAGGTTTTATTTGAGTTTTTGTATGAAAAACAACAGTATCTTGAACTATCAATTCTATTCTTTAACTAAAATTTTGTTAATACAGAGTATTTGAACATGGTTTCTGATCCCCCAGTTAACCCCAGATACTCACCTCCCTACCCACCTAACTTCATGCTCTCACTCTCTCTTTCTCTCTGGTTAGCTCTCTTTTTCAAAATAAAACCCAAAGAATGAAAATTACATCAATAAGACCAAAAAATTTCCTTGTAGGTCATTAGGATAAGAATGGCTCCCATAGGTTCATATATTTGAATGCATAGTCACCAAGAATTAGAGCTGTCTGAGAAGGCTTTGAAGGATTAGGAGGTGTGGTTTTGTTGGAATTGGTGTGACCTTGTAGTTGGAGAACGTATGCCACTAAGGGTGGACTTTGACGTTTCATAATGTCAATCCAGGTCCATCCAATGTCTCTCTCTTTTGCCTGTGGACCAGGAGGTAAATTCTGAGTGATTTCCCCACCACTGAGCATCCCTGCCTGCCACCATGCTCCACATAGTAATGATAATGGACTAACCCTCTAAAACTGTAGGAAAGGACCCATTTAAACAGTTTCTTTTATAAGATATGGCTTGGTACAGAGTCTCTTCAAAGCAATAGAGAAATGACTAAGCACTGCATAAATAGAACAAACAGAAACAAGCCCACAATAAAACTAAGAAGTGGTTTTGTATTGTCCAACTAGTTCCAATCATGAATTCTGCCTTGGAAAGGGATTGATATCCCCAGTAGCACTGCATTGGAGAAGACTGATTAGGTGTTAATTCCAAATAACTTTTTGGTTACAGGTTGTACCCCATGTTCACTGCCCCCATCAGGTCTGGGAACCAGCTGGCTTGAACATTTGTAGTTCTTGTCCATGCTTCCATAGCCTCTTCTAGTTCGTATGTGTCTCATTTGCGTTATGTCGGGAAAACAGCGTTTCCTTAGTGTTTTCTACAAGCTTAGCTCTTATAATCTTTCTGCCTTCCCTTTTGCATAGAACCATGGATTATTTAGGAGCCTGTACAACAATATAAAAGGGAGTAAGTAGTTGCTGTGGGTAAAGACTATTGACTAGCCAAAGAGCAGAAAAAAAAGTGATATTCAAAGCATAGAATTGTCTGAAGTGTGAAGAGGTCCTGAGTGGCAGTTAGAGGAGTTATCACCCGTATTGGGATGGGCTTTGTTGTGATTTAGCTGCTTTTGTGTTATCCACTACCTTTGTTAAGTAATCCCTCATCCACACTCCTTTAATTAACCCCAATGAGAAGCTCATGGGTTCGCAAAGGTAGACACTGGTACAATAGTTATTTTGGTCTGCCATGGGCTCCAGTGTTGAGCAGAGTAGTAGTGTATTATACACAATATGTTTACCATTAACTCTTTTAGATATTGGATGTTACATGTGAGCTAGAAAATAATATAGTTATCAGGACCAAAACATCTTTGAACATTTTTAGCAAGTTAGGCAGGACAAAACAACTATACTTGCTATTTAGTTTTTAAATATAACTGAAACAATGCCAACACTTCTTTTTTTGTAATGATGATAGGAATAGCAGAATTTATGCATGAGTCAGTAGCCAACAGAATTGTAATTGAAAACATCTTAGTTTCTTCTACACTAAAACTTATAAATGGGAACTTTACAATATTATTTTGCAATACTTTTCCATTCATTATTTTCAAACATGCATTTTTTTTTACCTCAGTAGAGTGCCTTGTGTATCACAGTTGCCCAAATCATGAATATATTTTTGTTGAAATATATTTTAAAATATATTAGATACAATTTATTATTCAAATGTTTTAACATTAACTTTTTCAATTTGGCTTAAATCAAAATGTATAATCATGAGCGCTTAGGGATTGATTATATAAATAATAAATATGTGATTATATATGTATATATATATATGAGCAATCAAATTGATATTAGTCAAGAACCTTTACTCATAGGCATTAGGCATGAATCTTCTTTCAGTAACAAATAGAATTTCTTAATGATAAAATCATATGTCCTTCTGAGTCCTATTTGAAGATTATGTGGCCCATCTCCATGATTCATTTAGAGAAGATGTTTAATGATGTCTTTATCCCCTTTTGTAGTTTTGATTTTAGTCACTGTGCCATATTTTTAAAAATAATTTTCAGCATAATACCCCAATTTCCATACCTCTATCCAATTTCTGCTCATATAGGGTACTGCATGTACTGGCTTTTTGGGATCCTATTCTCTTTGGATGTATACCTTGC
>LOJH01007966.1:2794-30232 GCA_001685095.1 Ellobius talpinus | reverse complement strand
GGGAATTGGGAGGAGGGGAGGAGGTGGAAATTTTTAATAATAATAATAAATAATTAATAATAATAATAACAATAATAATAATAATAAAAAAGTAGTTCCAGGACAGGTTCCAAAGCTACAGAGAAATACTGTCAAAAAAATTGTAATGTCAAGTGATACTGTACATCTTTTGTTTATAAACATGGTACACTGCTGTGTAGAAAACCTTCTTCTGGACAGCACATATACTCTGGTCCTCTGAATGTAGATATAACTACACGGACATAGAAACTGACATTTACTTCAACACGGCATATTGCATGGGCAAGACTAGAGGAATGCTCAACAAAATAGTAGCTATACCCAGCATGGAATTATGAGATTATGAGTAGTTTTAAAGTTTTGTGAAGTACATTTTGTTTTCCTGAAAGGAACATGGACCATATAGATGTATCTATACATATCCACAAACACATATGTAGAAAGATTGGGGAAGAGAAAGGAAGGAAAGCAGAGAAGAGGGAAAGAGAGAGAGAGGGAGAGGCAGAGACACAGAGAGAAACAGAGAGGGGGAAGGAGAGAGGGAGAGATTAGAGAGTGACAGTGGGGTAGACAGATGTTTAGCTAGTGCACAGCTCCAAAGCACTAACACTTTGTATGGAGTCATGGCTGGGATAGGCTCAGGGCTAGGAACTGGTGTTTATTCTGCATCACCTCACGGAGTCCTGATAACACAGCTATGAGATACAGCCTGCAGTACTCCCCACTTCGTAGATACAGATACCGACGAGCAGGGGCTTCATCCTAGCTAGCTTAGGATAGCTAGTGAGCGCTAGAGGTGGGATTCAAACTAGCTTCCACTTTTTGTTCCTTGATTTCCATATTAACATTTTCATTTTACACCAACTGGTAACTCTGTGTGAGTACATGTGTATGCTAGGTTTTTTCAACTTAGGTGAGACATATAAGTCATGCTAATTTTATGGTGTGCAAGGCAGGGGGCAGGGGGATGTAAATCAAGTTGATGAATGGTTGCCTGCCCAGAATGTTATCATGGAAATTTTACACAATTTCCTGTGCTACTGCTTTGATCTGTGTTAATTCTTTTATCTAACCAGAACGGGCCCAATTCCTGGGCATTAATCTTGTAATATTATCATGCACATTGGCCTAATTCATAACAGGCAAAGGGTTGATCTCAATTACTGTGCCTTTGCTTTTTTTTTTTGAGATAAGGTTTCTCTGTAGCCTGTCCTGGACTGCCATCTGTAGACCAGGCTAGCCTTGAACTCACAGAGATCCACCTGTCCACCTGTCTCTGCCTCCTGAGTGCTGGGATTAAAGGTGTGCGCCACCACTGCCCGGCTGCTTTTCTGGATCTTGCAGGGCTTTTGCTTCTCTGTCAGTTACACTTAACTGTATACACCTGAGCAAATTCTACAGCGGTGCCTCATGGCCTAAACCTGCAGCAAATGGCAGGGAAGGTATAAGCAGCCTTGTTTTTCCTGCTGGGCCGCATCTACACTAGCAGTACCTAGGATAGTGCTGGCTGCATACAGGGTACTTAATCCTGAACCAATGATAGCAGCTTGTTTCCTAAGCCCTTACTATATAACGCCAGCATTATTGTCTATGTGACATGTAATAATCCATACAGCAGTGTTCAGAGCGGGCCCTGGGCTTCTGTCTCAGGTAGTATAGCACTAATGAGTGTGCTCGTAACAGTTCTACCGCATCTTCATCCTTAGCAAGTATGAGGTGAGAGAGAAGGCTCAAGCTGAATAGTTCTTATCAGTGCAAAGGGTATCTACTCATGGCGCCTGCCCCAGTGTGAGGCAGTGCCATGCCACCATGGATAGCTTCTGCAGCTAGAAGGCTAGTGCTGAGCCGCTTAATCTTCCACCTCAGCTCACACTTGGTGTTTGGCTGCACTTTAAAGACTGAGGTCAGTGTGGGGGTTGGGGGGGATACTAATCCATTTGGCATCTTTCACCTGGCAGGCCTACCCCAGTGGCTGCCAGGGGCATTCTTCCTACCCTGTTTTCTCAGGTACCATATAAAAATGGGGCATCCAGGTATGACTCACGTCTATAATCTAGTATTTGGGAGGCAGCAGTCAGCTGGGGATCCTGAGGGAGATCTTGTCTCAAAAAGCCCAAACAAACAAACAAATGAGCAAACCAACGAACCCATGAAGCAGACAAAAACTTGGCTGTTGGAATACCCAGCAGCAAGCGGAGCTGCCTACTTTTCTATGGAAATCCCATTTTAATCACTAACTGGTTCCTGAATCACGATGCTGATCTATTCTCGGAAATAAGTTCAACCCACAAACAAACCGAGGGGAAAGCCAACGGTAATTAGCGAAGTAGGGCTGGAGACATCTAGAGTGGGCGCGGTCTTCTACCTGTGACACAGTCTCCCTCACTGGCTGTGATGAACCTGCAAGGTGGGCAGCTATGGGTTCAACTGAATTACAGCGTCACTACGTTACATCTTGAACTGGAGGGTGAGCGTGAGGAGATAGTACCCTCAGCCCTGAGGACTGCAAGTGAGTCAGCTCAAGTCCCCAAGCTCGGAAGGTCACCTGGTAGGTGTGGGCACTCGAACCGGAGCCTATTTAGGTGGCTGATAGTTCCCATCAATTGTGATATCCCCACACATCTCCTTAATTTAAGCCACCATGGAAAGGGAAGAAACTGAGAGAAGGACATTATCACAAGGCCCTGTAGCTGGAACTGAAGCAGAGAAGGCAAAGTTGCAGAGTGTACTCACTTGGGGATATTGTCTGAATGTGTCTTGTTAACTTGGCCCTTGGCAAAATTATTAACCCAGCACTTAGAGTTCTTGGGTAGTTTTTTAAACTTTATTTACATGTCATGTACATTGGTGTTTGCCTGTGCATATGTCTGTGGGAGTGTGTGAGATCCCCTGGAACTGGAGTCACAGTTGTGAACTGCCATGTGTGTGCTGGGAATAAACCCCGGTCCTGTGGGAGAAGAGCCTGTGTTCTTATTGGGACAGTTCTTACTTCAGGAGTGCATACATTCTAGGCTGTACTGTCTCAATTTGTCCCTCAAGCTGCAGCACGGGGTAGGGCAGTGTGAAGAAAAGGAAGTATCAGATCCACTGTATGCTTAAAAACTGGAGATAAAATCTGAAAACCATGCTTTTTCATTTGCCTGCAATAAAGAAGAGAGCGTGACCAAACGCTCCTCCCAGTGTTTGAATCTCTGGACCCCAGAGGTTGTTCGTGTGTCTCCTGGTCAGATGGAATGGCGCAGCAGCAGAAAGCCTGACTCTAGGGAAGTCAGATGCTCCCGGCAGCTGCCAATGCAGCCAGGCTGGAAGCAGTGCACCCCACAGCAGAGCTTATCAGAGGATTGCTTGGCCTCCTTCCAAAGCTCTCGCCATACACTTCCAACAGCCCACTCAGCATCGCCGCTGGGATGACTAACAGACTACCCGAATGTCATCTGTCTGACAGCCTTTATTTCCAAATCTTCTCTTTATCAGTAAATGACAATACTGTTACCCTCCTCACTTAGGAGCTGTTTCCTTTCTGCCTCTTACCGGACTCTTGTAGCTCTTCCGGAAGTCTTGCCAGCCCCACCTTAAATGGACAGCTATGGTCTGTGCATTTCAATCCGCCCCCACGGCTACCACATCAGTTTGGGTCGCTATCATGCCCTGCCTGGAGACAGTAGCTCCTAGCTCCCTCCCTGGCCAGTCAAAAACAACAGTCATTGTCATCTAGAAATGCAGAACAGAGCGTGCACTGTTGATTTACAACTCCCCGGCAGTTAGGATAAAATCCAACCTGCTGGGAAATACGGGGCCAGACTGCATCCTACCCCGCTGTTCTGACTGTATCTCCCACTAACTTCCCTTCATTTTACCCTTTGTCTGTATCTGCTTCCATACAGAACGGGGTTCACTCATGTTCTTGAATGGTTGACTCCTTATCATTTACATCTTAGTTCAAAGACTAAGTAAGCTAAGATGTAATTCATTTTCTCATTGAAAATGCTTCTTACAGGGCTGGGGAGATGGCTCAGTAGACCAAGTGCCTGCTATGCAAACGTGTGGACCTGAGTTCAGATCTCCAGTGTCCATGCAAAAGGTGGGCATGACGGGTGTTCTTGTCACCCTAAAGGTTCGTGGGGAAGGGAAGAGGCATGAGGCAGAGACAGGAGAATCCCAGGGTCTTACTTTAAGCTTGTCTAGCAAATCAGTGAGCTCTAGGTTCAGTGAAGAGACTCTGAACAAGCAAGGTGGACAGCAATAGATGAAGGCACCAGGTGCCCCCCATGTTGTTCACAGGCACACACACATGTATACACATGAACACCACATATACACATCTGTGAACATTTAATGTATTTTCTACAGGGTGCAGAATGACTGAAGGGCAATCACTCCTTTGTTACTTATCCATTTGTTGCTACTCATTGCAATAAAACGTTGAAGACATTCACATTGTTACATAATAACATATTGTTACACACACACACGATTTCAGGGCTGACCGCTTTGTGTTGGATAACCAACAGGGGACTCATGTCTAGAAGAGGCTAATTCTCTTAACGTATTTCCAGTATTTATTCTAGCAATACCTTGGTGTTTCTTTTTTTAAAAATTGAAAATAGATTTTTCCATCTAATATTTTCTGATTAAAGTTTTACATCCTCCAGCTCCTCCCAGATCTTCGCCACCTCCCCCCCAATCTATACCCTTTCTTTTTTTCAGCAGAAAACAAACAGGCATCTAAAATAAAAATAGATAAGTCAAAATAAAAACAAACAAACTAGAATAGAAAGGAAAAAAAACAGAAAAAAGAGCCACACAAATAGATGTAGAGACACGTCATGGAAATCCCATAAAAAATAGAACAAGAAGCCATAAAATACAAGCCAAAGACCTAGAAGTCATATGAAACAAAAAACTCCAAAATACCATTGAGTTTGTGTTTTTTTTTTTTTTTTTGCTTTGTTTTGTTTTTAAAAATACTAATTTTGGGGCTGGGCCTTGGCAGCACATGCTTTTAATCCTAGCATTCGAGAGGCAGAGGCAGGTGGATCTCTGAATTTGCAGCATGGTCTATAGAGTGAGTTCCAGGACAGCCAGGGCGACACAGAGAAGCAATGTTCTGAACAAACAAACAAAAACAATGAAACAAAACAAAATAGCTCATTTTTAGTTTATGAGTGTGAGTTTTTGTTTGCATATATGTATACATATCATGTGTGTACCTGGTGCCCAAAGAGCCAGAGGGTAGATGCCCTGGAACTGGAATAATGGATGGTTGTGAGCCACCATGTGGGTGCTGGGAACTAAACCCTGGGTCCTCCGCAAGAGCGGCAGGTGTTCTGAGCCACTGAGCCATGTCTCTGGCCCCAGGGACTTTGTTCTTATTTATCCATACATGGCTTGATCTGGAAGCAGTGCTGGGACATGTTAGACACTTAATGAACATGAACTAGTAAATAAGCTGTGGGCATCCCTGACTGGGGATGATCCTTTAGCACTAATTAGACTGATTAAATTGACTATATTTTGTTTCGTGCAAACACCAAGTCATCAAGTTCATTGCTTTTAGTCTTCTAGACTAAAGACAACCATCTATAGAAAATCTCACTTGATTTCTGAGACAAATAGCTACTCTGCTGTTGTTGTAAGATGAAAAACATTTAGTTTCTATTCAAGCTTTTGTCTAAGATGAAAATGACCAGAAGCCACGAAATAGTATGAGAAAACCAGCAAGATTATTCAAGGTCCTTTGTATTCATTTGATGACATCTCTCTCTTTCTCTCTCTCTCTCTCTGAAACCACCTTGAAATAATTGAGAAGTCCACAATACCAAATATCCATTTAAAAATTAAGCAACTCTAGTTTAACCAGAGATATGTGTCTAGTGTTTCTCCCATGCCCATAGGTTTCCTGTAATAATGCTGGCTAGTGTCATTATTCCTAATCTGGACAGACTGTTAGGGCTCAGGAGGTCAAGTTGCCTGCTCAAGGTCAGATGGGTGAGGAGCCAGCACTCAAGGCCTCCAGCCTTCACGGTCTTAGCACATCTTTCCCCTTGCTTTTGCTCTACCTGAACTCTTAATCCTCAGCTTTTATTCTTTCCCATGTGGGTAGCATTGAGGAGGCACTAGACAGGGACAAAATGCAAGCTGGGCAGAGGGGGTGGGACACAGTGCATTTGTTCCAGGAAGGGTTCCCTGACACTGTGACATTTATCAAGTTTTTTCACCTCTTAGGGAGTAAAGGTGGGAGTCTTCCTGAGTAGGGATAGAAGGTGCAGCTCTTTCACGCAGAGATGAAGGGCCCTCCCTCCTTGTTGCAGGGACGACACAGAACTTGCAGGTTTCCACCTGATGTGAAAACAGCAGGCTCCACTGAAGAGCACGCGCATCGTCCTTCAGGCTCCCCTCTACGAGCTCTGGGCTTGTGTGTGGTAGCTTACTCTATACCTCTCCACGTGTGGAAGAGGCAGCTCAAATCTCACAGGGCAGACGATGGAATAACATACTCACCATCCACTGTCCCAGCAAGCCCACGCGTCTCTCAGACTGGGCCACACCAGCACGCTGCAGCACCAGTGCAAACGGCCCTAGTACTGCCTTCCATTTCCTCCCAGCCCATATCCAGTCTGTCGGCAGTTCTTATCTCCTGGATGAGTTCATGTTTCTCTAGGGCTATTACTTTCTCCCCGACTCAGGATGGACTCATTGCTAATGCAGGCTGGCCTCAAACTCAGGATTGGTTGGCCTTAGCCTCCTGAGTGCTGAGATTGATGGCAGGTGCCACTACACCTGGTTTTTAATGCCATTTGTTACATTTTTCCAAGTTCCCTTTTTGTTGTAGGATATGATCACACTGTGTGAAGATGTGTTTGTCCTTCCTAAGGCACCTTCTGATTGGTTTAATAAAGAGTTGAATGGCTAATAGCTAGGCAGGAGAGGATAGGCAGAACTTCCAGAGAGAGGGGAACTTGGGGGAAGAACCTGAGAAGCTGAATTCATCAGCCAGATGCAGAGGAAGTTGGATGTACTGTTCCGAGTCTAGGTAATGAGTCACATGGCAGAATGTAGATTAATATAAACGGGTTAAGTGTTAAGAGCTAGCTGGGAACAAACCTAAGCTAAGGTTAAGCTTTCATACTTAATAAGAGGCCTCTGTGTCATTATTCAGGAGCTGGCAGTGCAAAGAAAGACCCGTTACACCTTTTTCTTCTCTTTTCTGAGCCATGCAGCAATCTTCTTTCATTCTCTTACATTCCTGCTATCCTAGAAGCCTGTTTCCATAAGTAGGGAGACTGTACCACTTTTCAGGCTTAAAACACCACATTCTCTAAAGATTCTTGCATGATTTTGGTATTTATATACACAGACCCAAGGGGTCAATGGTAGGTTCACAGATGCCATGGTTTTGGACGGGGGGGAAATCTCATCTTAAACTTTACAAATTCTAACTACAGTTGAGTTACGCAGAAAATCTCAGTGCCATTAGCAGTACTTATCACCCCAAAGCCATAGATATTTCATATCACATCACAACTGTCACAGGTAGTCTGAAATATTGCTATTTCAAAGATAATTACTTGGTCTGCCACAAGATGTATTAATGAAGAATTTGCCTTTCATTGCATCACTGCCTTTTAAATATTTTGATAAGCACATTTAAACTTATTTCCTTCCCATTCTGATGTAATTATTCTTATACAGTTAAAAATACAAGGCTCTGACAGACAGCCAAAGGGCCCATGAGGAAGTGTAAGCATCTCCAGTCTAGCTGTGTATTTCTGCCTTTCTGCCTTGGAGCCTTTGGAGTGGCCGTTCCTCTGCTTGGCACTCCTCTATCCCCGCTTCTTTCTCACGGCCGGGCTTTCAGCTCCTTCACAGGACTTCCCAGATCTCCATACACACCTCCACTCCACCCATTCTGGACCACGAGCACTTGTTTCAATTCCTTTACGACGTTCCTCACTTTCAGAATTGATCTTGCTTATGTGTCCTTCTCTTCCTGAACCTTCTGTCTTGGCACACAGGCCCTCTTATAACATTGGGCACACCTGGTCTGTCCTCAGCTCAATTCCTAGTCCCCAGAATCTCTAACTTACTCTTGATAAATATCAGCTGAAGAAATAAACAAACCTTGCAAACCAGAGAATTTCTCTGGGTAGAATTCAGATGAACAGAACACACACACACACACACACACACACACACACACTCGCATAGACCCATTCCATAAAACATAGTAGACTTTCTAGTTACACGCGCAGAATAAAAAAAGACACAGATATTTAGGAGGATCTAGCTGAGCTTGCTGACATTGGACACACCCCAGTACAAAGGGGGCTGGAAGACTCTCTAGGCTCCTTTTGTGGCAACAAGCGGTGCTGGTGCCTCCTAATGTTGCCTGATAACTATGTGCTCCAATTTCAAGGGAGTCCCTACTGCAAGAGGGTTTTGGGCTTGTTCTACATCTCCATCTGCATCATGCGCGCTGCTCATGCTCTCAGGAGTTCAGACATGCTCCTCATTAGGCACCTCACACAGAGACTGAAGAGTTTCTCACTTGCTGCCTGGCCACCCGTTCTCACTGCATCCTCAGACTTTCTGAGTATCTCCCATGGGGGTGGCTGTGCAGATTATGATAGCAGGCGAAGATGTGGCACTCTGTCAGAAAGTGGGGGTAGTGCTGTTTATTTTGGTGTTCAGTGCCTATAGACCGCTTTGTTAAACAGAGGTACCTTCAGGGAAGACATTCTTTTTTAAGACTATTGTTTTGTGTGTGTGTGTGTGTGCATGCGCATGTGCATACCATATATCTATCTCTATCTCTATCTCTATCTCTATCTCTATCTCTATCTCTATCTCTATCTATGAGTGCCTGCAGAGGCCAGAACTGAGTATGAGATGTCCTGGACCTAGAGTTACAGATTGCTGTGAGCCATCCTACACAGGTACTAGGAACTGAACTCAGGACCTCTATTCAGAGAAGATTTTCTTAAGGGGTAAGGGTGAGAGCTCACATGTAGGGGTGAGGGACTGATGTGTGTAGAGAGCATGGAGGACTCTGACTGAATGAGTAGCTGCTGTCTGGGGAAGTGTCTACTTCGACTGGGAGGCAGACACATTTTGAGCTTCAGTACTCCTAAGACATACACCCAGAGGTGTCCCTATGGCAAAGCCAAGACAACTGTAGAGGAAACCAAATTAATAACTAGCCGAGACATTGTGTGTGCACAACTGAATAGTGGACTCTCCACCAAAGACAGCAAGTCACCCACCGTGGTGATACACACACATACAGTGGGGCCTCCTTGTGCGAGGGAATGCTGCTAGGAAGGGTAGAACATAAGCACTTGCCAGATTTTCAGATCCACCAGAAACAAGGGAAAGGATAAGAGGCAGGGTCTGAGAGTATTTACCCACATGTTCTTAAGACACTCCCTGGTCCAGTATGATCCTATGGAGTTTGCTGAGTTGGAGATGGGCAGTAGGGTTTGGTTGCCTCAGAACTGGATTTCTCCTTAGGCCCAGAGGACCACACATCCCCTAAAAAATTAAAAGCTCAAAGAAAGGCATAAAATGTGAGGATTTTTTTTAATGAACTCTGTAGGACATAGGACCATAGAATAAAAAAAGCAAGTAAATTAGATAAATGAACTTAGGATAGCGCTCACTGACCAAGGATGGCAAGGACTCAGATAATATATTTTTAAAAAATGTACAAATGAATTCCACAAAATGAGAAGGAATATGAGCAAGGTCTCATCATCTTACCATGGTAGTGAGCAAGCCAAACTTCAAGAGGGCAAACTACTGCCACCCCAGTCCCAGTTTTCCACCTGCTAACATGGAGGTGCTTGTGCCCAGGAGCAGGAGAGCATTAAGTGCTTAGCAGAGTGGCACAGGCCACAGCCACGGGAGAGAACCAGGGGGACAACGTGAATAGAAAGAGCCAGCAATGAGGAGCACAGCTGTGGCCAGGAAGTTCAAGGTCCTTTTCCTACGAATTCACGGCTGGATCTCAAGACCACTGTGCCAAGTGAAAGAGGCCAACGGCAAAGGGCCAAGTGACTCGTCCTGGAGGCTGCAGGAGGATTGCATGTGTGATGTTTCTCTCAAGGTGGGGGGAGCAATGAAAATGTTCTACAGTTGGTCCTGGTGATGGTTACACAGTTCTGGGAAACCACCGCATGCCACTGAGTTGGTATGCCTAAATGTGGGATCTCATGGCATGTGAGTTCTAGTTAAATGTGTAAAGCTCTTTAAAAAAAAAGTGGAGACTTGGAAATGCCTTGTTTAAAAACACCCGAAGCACCCTTCTGCAAAGAAACCCTCCATCTTGCACAACGAGCCTTGCAGGTGTGTCCTGTTACCTTGATACCCTTCTCCTGACAGGGTGTGTGTTCAGATGAACACAGGTGTGTCTTACAGCAGCTGGGACTGTACCGTGACAAATGAGTGACCTCTGGGGTTTAGGAACATAAAGGAACTGTTCCACTCCTATTTCTTGAGGCTTTTCTCATGCCGCCTCGGTGCAAACAGCAAGCCTTTGGAGGGGGTGGTTAATTAGGAAGGGCCACATGATTTTCTAGGGTGGTGAGGATTTTCCCTTCATCTCCCAATTTCTGATTTTTACTGAGTCTTCTCAGATTGAAGCCTTGAGTGTCCCTACATTCCATTTCACACCTCTCCTGATGCAGTTACTGCCAGCGTCTCCTGTGAACTATTGCAGTGAAACTCTGGACCTCATCACTTGTACCATCTTCCAGTTGCTACAGCCACCAAAGATAAAGCCGTGACACCACGGTGAGTGGACAACACTGATTCTGTCTGACCTCAGTCGTCACAGGGTCTTACGAATCCTCCCAAGTGGCGCAGCCCAAAAGCAACTTATCTTTCACAATTAAAAAAGGAAGGGAAAAAAAGAGTTTAAAGATGTTTCTCTGTCTTTTTTGTTATTCAAGCAAACACAGCTTGCTTCTCACGTGCCATCAGTGCACACAGGTCCCTCTAACTCGGTAATGATGGGCTGCAAAGCAAGCATTATCCTGACAAGCTCGCAAGGTTCCCGTATTTTCGTGAGAGGAAGCCAGGCAGCAGGGAAGGCAAGCATAGAAATGTGCGCATGATGGATGGATAACAGAGGAGAAAGGCAAAGCCCGAGGACCCAGAGACCTGGCACGGTCTCTTCTTCTCTTTCCCCAAATCAGCTGCATCTGTCGAGACAGGGAGGCAGGGAACTGAGGCAATTACACAGTAATTCCAGGGGAAATTCAGTGTTGTTTTTCACAGGTTGCAAAACGAAGTTTGGACAAAATGAGTTATTTCGATGAGCATTTTTGACGCACTTAACCTCACTCTGTTCGGCCAGCACCATGTACAGAAGGAGGGGCTGATGCTCTCAACACTGTGGAGTTCCCTGGCTTTCTAATTGCATCTCTCCTTTGGAAGCTGTCTCAGAAGGAACTGGTGATGTAATGAATCCATGAAATGGAGACACAGATGTGGAGCAAGGTGAGAGGAGAGAGCAAAGGACGTGGGAAGCCCTTTGGAGATGAAGAACAGTTTTTCTACCTTTGCACAGGGCAGCACAGCTAATGTGCATTTCTCGATTAGATCAGAGTACAAGAGACAGGTGAGAAATACCACTGTTATTCCAGTACTCAATCTTGTGCATTTTGAGATGAAAAAAATTATTATTGTTTGTTAGTGTGTGTACAAGCACATGTATAGATAATGACTGTTGGCTGTATGCTGTAACACATGTGTGGAGAATCAGTTCTCTCCTTCCACCTTTTCTTGGGTCTATAGGTTATTAGGCTTTTGTGGCAAATGCCTTTACCTACTGAGCCATGCTGCTGGCCCAGGGGTGATTATTTTTTTAATTAATTACATTTTAGAGCAGTTTTGGGTTCATAGAAAAATAGAATAGGAAGTACAGAATCCCCACATATCAATGTCCCCACTCCCAGTATCCACTGAAACACTTTTGCGTGTTTGAACACTTGTGCCTAGCTAGTAGTACTGTTGGGGGAGATTGTGGAACCTTTGGGAAGTGGAGGCCAGCTGGAGGAAATGAATTACCCAGAGGGGACACAGGCCCTGTAGGTCTGGGTCAGACCCTAGTTTGGGCCTGTGCTTTCTACGCCTTTGCTAACTATGATGTGAGCAAGCAGCCTCATGCTGGGACATGAGCTCTGTGGTGGACAGGAGCTCGCCCTGCTGGCAGGCCTTCTCTGTCATGATGAATTGTATACCCCGAATCAAGAATAGATCCCTTTTCCCGTAAGTTGTTCCTGCCACAGAACACCTGCCACCATTAACGTCCCTAACAGAACAGCACAAGTGCTAGCCAACCAACACTGACGTGTCACAATGCTACTCAAAGCCAGAGCTGACCCTAGAGTTTTACTCTTGGTGTTATACATTCTTCTGCTTTTCTTTTGGGGGGGGGGCGCGCTGGTTTCAAGAGAGGATTTCTCTTTCCAGGAGCCTTCCTGGAACTCACTTTGTAGACCAGGTTGGCCTCGAACTCACGGAGATCTGCTTGTTTCTGCCTCCCGAGTACTGGGATTAAAGGCGTGTGCCACTACTGGCTGGCGTCATACATTCTATGGGCTCAGCATAGACTGGTTTGCCGTGCTATTGCCATGATACTGTCATACTGAACTAGTTCCACTTCCCAAAAAGCTTCTGTGCTCTATCTGTAGATCCTTCCCTCTTGACAAGCAGCTCTGGATTTAATAGACAGTATCATAGAAAACCAGGGCTTTGTTAACAATGATTTTCACTTCTTTCCTTCCCTCCCTCCTCTTCCCCCTCCCTCTATCCCCCTTATTAAGGGATGAACCTAGGGCCTCACTCATGCTGGGCAATCTCATTCTTCTCTTTCTGAAGTATATCTAGTTCTGTGGAAAGGAAGCCTGGGGATTGGTAAGGAAGCCTTGGGTTCTCTGTGTGCCAAGCATATGCAGATGAGCAAAGGAAGAAAGAAGGCGAATAGCCAGGTTGTTGACATTATAGAGGGAGCCTTTGGGAGGGGGTCAGGTCATGAGTATGGGAACTCTCATAAGTGGCATTAGTGCCCTCAGAAGAGACAACTGAGAGTGAGATCTTCTGTCACTCGAAGATGTAGCAAGAAACCAAAGAGAAGAGGGTCCCCACCAGAACCCAATCATCCTGGCTGATCAGATTCCGCTACTGTAGGAAGTGAATGCCTATTGTTTAGTTCACCTTATTTATGGTGTTTTGTTACAAGCAGTCTCAGTTGGAGTAAGATGCTAGATATGTAGAGACCATGTGTGCTTTAGTGAGAATGGACCTGGCCTGTTCTTCTGCCTTACCAGACCCCAGGCTAGAAGTATTTAAGATCTTGGGAGAGTTTCTTAATACCTGAGTTGCAGCCTGCTCATCTACAAAGTAGGACAAAGTCTTTGTTATTGTAGGAATACAGGAAACATTGAAATAGGATAGCTTACAATATTTTCCTTTTACCTGGTCATCAGGAAGGGAAAAACTGGGGTGTGAACACCTTTAAGGTAAAATACAGGTAGATTCAAAGTAAACTAGTGGATCGAGGCACATTCTGGAAAGTGAAGCTCTTAGCACAGCAGGGCACAGCAGGGCACAGCAGGGACTGAAGGCTGAGCTCCCATCACAGATGGAACACTCTTCCACTTGGGCAAAGAGAAGTTACCATATCCATGCTAGCAATGCCGATTGCCAATAACAGTTGTCTGTTAGGCAGCACCTACCCTACTCTCAATATTTCTTAGTGAAATTCTGTAAAGCTATGCATTTCTTTAGAATGAAATGCCAGTTAACTAAAGCTGCCAATGCACACGGGGCTGGCAGAAGCCCTCAGCTGGGAGCGCTGTGCACACTCTGTGACTCTGTCTCAGCAATCTGCACAGGCCCCCTACGATTTATGTCTCCCCTCTACTAGGTGTCTTGTACCTCGCACAGGTAATTCCTGAGAGTTAACTGTGCCTTCTTATTTCAGCAGGATTCAGGAAGAAGATGACTACCAGCTGCAATCATTCAGTGACATTTTGCTGTTCCTCTCTTGGACTCCCCTTTACAAAGCTCTCCTGTCAGCAGCTCAGGGACACCTTTACCTCCACCTTCCTGACTCTTGTGTGATAACATTTAATTGTCTGCCTTCCAAAGACTCAACTCCTTAACATCCAACATTTGCTGTACGGACGGGTGCTTATATTGGAGTCAGCCATGGCAGCCCAGTTGCATTGTGTTGGCTTCCTCTTACTCTCCATCCGAATGTGTTTAAAGAAAACCTGGCTGGATTTTCTTGCACATGTGGGAAGGCATAGGGATGAGTTTGTGAAGAGCACAGACATTTCTCTGCCACCGAGTGGCTGTTCTGGGAAGGCATGCTGCTAATATCTGGGCAGCAGATTCACACCTGTTTGCTATGCCATACTTTGCCTCCTCTCTGCTTTTTGAAACATAGAGAAGGGAAAATAAAGCCACATGGAAGAATTCTTGGTGCTCCCTGTCTTTGTGTCTTATCCCACTGAAGTTTTCAGATGGGATGAAGAAGGGGGAGGAACCAGGTCTTAATGAGCATGTGGATTCCAAGGCGTATCTCAACCCAAGTTCAATGCAAGTGTCAGTACAATTTAAATTAAAAGAATCCTCTCATGTAACTCATTTTATCCAGGGAATTGGATTTCCCTCCAATCAATCCTTTACTAGCAACGAAAGGGCTGAAAGCACAGGCGTCAAGCTCTTAACTCCCTTCCATCTGGCATGGCCATGTGAACACTTCGGTAGGCTTGCTTTTTTAATGAAGTGATTTTTAATGAAGCAAGCTGTGAATTTAATAGATACCTTAAAACAGCTTCTTTGTAACTAAGCGTTAAGTAACAAAACAACTGCCAAATTAGCCACCCAAACCAAGAGGAAATCATAAGGCCAATCAACTGTAGGATCTGGGGTTGCTGCAGCCTCAGGTTGTCAGACCTGCCATCTGAATGGCTGGCAGAGTCAGGACGGTGCCACAAGGCCACATGGAGGCAGGTAGCCTGATGGAAGGCCTGTTAAATGACCTTGCCAAAGGTTGTGTGGCCAGCAACAGTTATAACAAGGGCAAGGCGTAATAGCTACTGCTATTCTCAGTCCTGTCCATGCAAGGATACTCTTCTAGAGGTCCATTCACCTTGTGGTTATAGATTGGCCTCTCCAGCCTGACTGGGGACAAGAGGGAGGGAATCACTAGTTCATCTAGAAGCCTTTCAAAGCAGATTGTGGAAGTAATACATGTATAGACAATAGCCTTAAAGGTAGAAGAAACAACCCAATCTCAGTAAATAGGAGGCAGGCAATGCAAGCCAGTGAAAATGGCCAAGTGGTATAAGCAACAGGCAAGCTGGGGAACTGGAAAGTGCGGGTCCCACCTGAAGATATTCAAACTCTTTAGTGAAAACCAAAGTTATCAACGTAATAAAAGAGTATCACATGGTCTGACTGTAGGCTATAAGCCTCACTCCCTGGGCTGCACTCTCAGTCTGTGAGGGACAGCCAAGTTTGCTGGGGCTCCAAAAGCAACAAAATTCACCTGGGAATTTCCTCAAATCCGTTTATATCCCCTATAGCGTTATTCTCCAATTACCCCATTGCCACAGGGCTTGCTGATGGATACATGAAAGCAAAACTCTCTTCTTTTCAATTGGATGAATATTAAAAATGAAAACAAAACACAGTAAGAGTACAACATTGTTTCTACCTGTAGGCCTGACATATATGAATAAATGCATATATTAACATATAATGTAAAAAATTAATACATTATCCTACACATACACAAGTATTCAATATTTTTACAAGATTTATTCATTTTTGTTTTATGTGTATAAGTATTTTGCCTTCATGTATGTCTGTGTACTGTGTGTGTAGTGCCCAGAAGAGGCCAGAAGAAAGTGTTTGATAACCAGAAACTCGAGTTATAGACATTTGTGATCTGCCACATGAGTGCTGAGAATTGAGCCCGGTGTTTTGGAAGAGGACCACTGTTAACTGCTGAGCCATCCCTTCAGCCCCAGAAGTAACTCTGAATATTTTAAACAGAAAGCAGCAATGCATAAAGTAGCTTCTACATGTGAGGCTTTCTCTGCTGTGTGTGTAGTTCTGTGTGTAGTTTTGTGTGTGTGTGTGTGTGTATGTAGTTCTCTCTCTCTGTGTAGTTTCCTCTCTCTGCTGTGTGTAGTTTTGTATGTGTGTGTGTATGTAGTTCTCTCTGTGTGTGTAGTTTCCTCTCTCCGCTCTGTGTGTGTGCGGTTCTTTCTGCTCTGTGTGTAGTTTCCTCTCTCTGCTGTGTGTGTAGTTTCTCCCTGTTGGGTAGCTGAAGATTACACTGAATCCAGAGAACACTTTAAAAACCATATTCCTACAGTATCTTAAAAGAAATAAAGTCCCAAATAAGAAAATTGATAAACATATCCTTAACCCTATTTCCCTAGTTTTATATTCATTTACTGTATGTAAATTTTATATTCATTTACTGTAGGTAGCTGATATGTTTGAAAACAGGCCTTAGTTTCAATTTAGCTAAATCTTTGACTCACAGGGAACAGCTTTTTAAACTGTTCATATAATTCTGACCAGTTTTCTAGGTCTGTGTAAAGGAAATGGGAACATGGAAACCTAACTACACCCTCTGTGAACAATCACATCTCTCTGATTGAAGAAGACCAGACTCACACAGTCTTTTTACCACATCCCCACCATTCCTTGCTGTTTTCTTTCCATTGCACATTGCTGAGCTGATCTCTAACTTCTGGGCAAAGGTGCCTAGTATACATGCATGTCCTAAGAATCTGTGGCAGATATTAGATCTTTAGGAACTGATGTTGCCAGCAGTCTATTTGCACATACACATTGATATGGGCTTCCCTGGCAAAGTGGTCAATCAGAATCACTGTCATAGTAGTGTGCTGGAGCCCAGGCCGTGTGTGTGTGTGTGTGTGTGTGTGTGTGAGAGAGAGAGAGAGAGAGAGAGAGATCAGCTTGCTGTATCTTACTCTTTGTTAAAAAAGGATAGTTTCAGAATTCACTTTATCAAGAGAACCAAGGAAAACTGAAGAGAAACAGGAAGGAGACCATCAACCTCCCAGGCGAGCCATCAAGTGGGTCCTCTTACAGTTAGTGCGTATTTATTCACTACATTCTAGCGGGCCATTATTGTGGGGAGTAATTCATCTTATAAACTGCCTCTGGGCACATTTTCATTGTCAACAAACTCACAACAGCTTGCTGAGGGCCGTGCTGGCTGTGAAGGTATGGGGTGCACGTATTTCTATGTCTACTATAGTTTGACCATTTTCCTTTCTTTCAAACCATGCATGACTGGACACAGACTCATGAGACTGCTTTTGCTGGACCACAGCAAAAATTCATCCACATCTGACTAAAGGAGATGACTGCTTTGTCACTCTCATGGGCTGAAACTAACTTGTTTTACCGGCTTGATGTGCAGCAGGAAAATACGTAGGACATAACATTTGCAGTGTGGGCAGGTAGGCAAGTTAGGCAAGAAGGTGAGATTAAGCATGCTCACTGAAAGTGTGGTTTGTTCGTTGGGTTGGGAACCCAGAGCCTCCTGCATGCTAAGCAAGTGCTCTCCCATTGAACATTATTTAATCCCAGAATGTATTTTTTTTTTAAAAAAATAATAAGGACATTTAGCTTTATAGAGACCAAAATATGCCATGGAAAGCCCCTCATCTACCCTCTTCCACAGTGAAGCAGAGAAACTGAGCAGACACACAGATGGCCACACAGATGGTCAGTGGCTAAGAGGGAGGGGGTGCCCAGGCTGGAGGTTCTAATAAAAAGCAGCTATGGGTTTGGCCATTATGAGCAGAAACTCACCCTCTGAGGGGGAAAATATTTCACATCACAGCCTGTGTATACACAACAGTCCTGGGCTCTGGACCGCCAATGAATGAGTAATAGCTGGTGCAAAGTTCAGAAAAGGAGGTGAAAGAGGATGCCTCAGGGATGGGGAGAAAGGGCAGTGAAGGGCTGTGATGAATGCAGCAGGGTTGAAGGGGCTTCCCAAAAGTGCAAATCTGAGATGCTGAAGTCATTGCAGCTAGTGTTAGCATCTCGTTGCTGACAAATAAAATTTATAAATGACTTCTAAAACTGCTTCCTCCAGCAACAAGAGCTGCTATTGTCACATTGATTTTAAGATTAAATGCTATAGAATTTTCTTGCTTTAATGAGAAGGCAGATCCGAGTGGTAAACAAAGTAATGATTAAAGCAATTGAGAGAATAAAAATGAGAACTAATGCGACAATACTCCTAATCCTTAACCCAGATAGGCAGCTTTGGCTGGCACACCAACAAGATGCATGCTCATCTCTAGATGAATTATTGAGACGCATTGACCTCCACGAATATACTGCCCTTTGGTAAGACTGGGAAAAGTCAATCAGCAATGTCACTTGTTTAAAAGTCTGCCTGCACCTGGTTCTCATTTGTTCTCCAGCTGAGAAACCAAAGACCACCTTTTATTGCTTGTGGTTAAACAACAATTTCACTTCTCCGCAGGATGATCAAATGGCCAGCCTCCCCTGTCCGTGAGGGTTTGCCTTTCACTTTCAACTTGTTCAATCATCGTTAACTCTGAAAACTGTCACAGTCCATCTGGGCGATGAAAATTTCACCACTGGTGCCCAACTGGGTGAAACTTTTGTAGGCGAGGCCCTAAATCTTGTAGAGCACCTCACACATTCTCAAGGTCATCTGCCTTGTGGCCCTGTTTAATGGCAGTTGGCGACCATCCCTGATGGTCAGCCTGGGACCCAACACTGGCAACTTTGAAGAGCCTTCTGCATGTGGTATGTATGCTCTCTGAGATGGGAGAGGATCATGGTGCGTTATTAAGAAACTACAGTGTGAGCATGTGAGCGCACAGCAGCAGCCCTCTCTTGGATTTTTGCCAGTCTGAAGATCTCCATAATGAAGACCACTGGGAAGGATCCATTTAAAAGCCTGATTTCCTCACCAGGGGGAAGCCAGCTCCCCTGGAGAGACTGCAATGGCAAACTGGGGAGATTGCAAACGTTTCTGGAAAGGAGAAATAGACTTCTTTTCCCTTTTTCTATTTGGGAAATCTTTGTGCTCTCTATTTATTATTTCATTGCCTCTGTCTCTGCAGGACTCTGACATGTTAGGGTCCTGAGAACCTGGTACAGGGCCAGATCCTGACAGGCAATCTCTGAATATGAATTTCTGAAAGTGGCTGTAAAGTGGCAAAATGGCTACAAAAGAGGTCCCTTGGTGCAGCCTTCACAGAAGCAGAGTCTGCTGGGGGCAAGCCAATAACTGTTAAGTCACACACCAGACTAGCTCCAGTTATAAGTCCTGATTCAAGTTTCAAGGTCAAAACACAAGGACATACACAGAGCTTTCAGTGTCTCGACATCAGCCTCTATTATACAGTCTCCAGGAAGGGCCTCTTGATTTCAGGCTTGAGTTGTGGTTGCAGTTTCCCTGGGATAGCCTTGACGCAGACATACGATTCTCAGTATATCTGTACTACAAGCACTCTGCCTCATAATGCATTAAAATATTTACTGTTGCCAGTACTGGGACTTTAATTGACGAGCAGGATTTAGCGGTAGGAGAGACACCCGAATAATCACTTCCCTCCAATGATCCTAAGACCAGCCCAGTCCCTAGGTCTCAGGGGAAATCCTGTGTGCCTTAAAACAGAAAGGAAAACATCCTGCTATTTTGGTGAATTGACAGCATCACCTTTTACAAAAGGAAGTAAGTCCCAGTGTAAGGCAATTCACTGAAAAGCATCAGCAAGACCTTTGCTCACTAAATATTTTCATGTTTCCTGACTCTAAGTGTTCTATACTCGGTGACTGTTTGATCCTTACAGTGGTTCCAAGAGGTGAGATGACTTACCCCGGTGACAGAACTCAGGAAGTCTGGGTCTAATCCACTGTGCTACCCAGTTATCCTTTCTCAAGAAGACTTCTCGGGTATACAATGCTAATGCCCCTTTATGTGTTGCTTCAAGTTGGGGAGATGGTGTGCAGAGACGGTTTGATATGTATATTCATATCAAAGGTGTTAACAAATGCAGATCCTGTCCTCAACTTCCCCTTTCTCCTTACACTGAATTCTTCTTTCTTGTTTCCACAAAGCCTTGTGGAAGTTACACAAGGTTTAACTGCTGCTGGTTCCTGAGTGAGACGGTAAGCTGTCCCACTGGGCTTCTGTCTGCCTCTCTGTCTCTCTCTGTCTCTCTCTCTGTCTCTCTCTCTCTGTCTGTCTCTTTCTCTCTCTCCCTCTCTCTCTCTCTCAGCTATTGCTGTGCTCCAGTGAAGCTCTACAGGATTTGTGACTGGGCATAAAAGCAGACATCATTTGCTCATTACATCTAAGTTTTCAGGACGCGCTCCACTTACTGACCTCCACTAACGGCCTGGGTTTGCGCTCGACTGCAAACCTGAAGTGGCAGAGTTCACAGTAGCTGGTATTTGAGGATGACAGCCAATGCTCCAGGCAGCTCCGATGGATTGTCCCCAAGGTCCCTGTACATTCACATGGAGAGAGCAAATCCTCTTGGCTGCTGCCCTCATGGCAGATCCTGCACATTGGCCGGTCATTGAAGGGGCTGCAAGAGAAGGAGGGGTACCTGCTGGTCACTGAGTGACAACCCACCGCCCTGTGGAGGGCCCTTGATCTGCATCATTTGGGCCCTCTCCAATGGCAGATGCTCAGAATACAAACTGCGTTAAGCTCCCCTCCTTACAGATATATGTGTGCCTGAATATATTTCCTCTGGACACTGACGACTCATGATGATTTTTCATGTGTGACGTCAGAAGCCATTGAGTCTTAATGACTTGACCTGTTAATTTGTTGAATAGACAAATGATGATATGTTCATTTCTATCATTCTTTTCCTTTATCTGTCGAAAACTTTTAGGTATAAACATTACCTTCTACATGGTTACCTAGTGATGTGGTTTGGACAGGAATTTTAGGGTTTATAATTGTTTTATAGGGATTGTTTTGGAAAATTTGGTCCTCTTGCATCTTCAAAGTGATGAAAGACTTGGTATCTCTGTGAGTTAATAGGTTTAAATACGCCTACATGTTTTAAAATTTTATGGTTTCTTTGCATGTGCATGTGTGTATATATTTACATGTGTGTGTGTGCACATGTATATATAGGCACACATTCCCATGTATGTATGCTAGGGGCCAGAAGTTGATGCTGGGTGTCATCATGGATGTTGCTCTCCATCTACTTATTAAGGCAGGGTCTCTCTCTCTTGAACTCAGATATAGCAAATAGATAAACTAGTCTGTGTAGTCAGGCAGCTTGCTCTGGAGAGTTCCCTGTCTCCACCTCACAAGTGCTGGGATTAGAAGTGAGCAGTCACATCTGTTCAGCCTTGATGTGGATGCTGGGGATCCCAACTCTGGCCTGCATGTTTGTGTGGCAAGCGCATTATCCACTGAGCATCTCCCGGCCCACTTGTTTCCTATATTTTCTGGCACCAGATTTTTGTCTTGAACATAGAAAAAGCTCAGGCAAACCACCAATCAAGAATTAAAATTATGGGCTAGGGAGATGGTTCCATGCTTAAATTCACTTGTTCTTGCAGAAGACGTGATTTCAATTCCCAGAACCCACATGGTGGCTTGCAACCATCTGCAACTCCAGTTCCAGGGGAATCAACATCCTCTTTTGACCTCTGTAGGCACCAGCCAAACATGTGGTATTTATACACATACATACAGGCAGGCAAAACACTCACACATATAAAATACAATAAATCTACAAAAATCATTCATCACTATTTAGAACAAATTATTTCAAAAAGCTTTTTAGAGCTGGGTGGTGGTAGTGCACGCCTGTAATCTCAGCACTCAGGAGGCAGAGGCAGGCAGATCTCTGTGAGATCGAGGCCAGTCTGGTCTACAAAGCAAGTTCTAGGACAGCCAGAGCTGTTACACAGATAAACCTGTCTTGAAACCACCCCCCCAAAAAAGCTTCTTAGATTTTATGATTTAATTTTACATGTGTGAGTGTTTTGCTGGCAGGTAGTATGTGCACTACATGCATGTCTGGTGCTCACAGAAGCAAAAAAAGGGCATTGGATCCATGGAACTGGAATTACGGATGATTCTGAGCCACCATTCGGCTGCCAGGAACGGAATCTGGTCCTCTGCAAGAGCAGTGAGTTTTTAACAGCTGAGTCATCTCTCCAGCCCCAAGAACAAATTCTTTTGAAATGACATCAATTGTAGTTTTTAGACAAAGAGCGTCATTTGAGTCAGATGGAGGTATACACAAGGTTACCTTCATTTCTCTTTTCAATGCCGCAGGGGAGTGAGAGCAGGAAGTAAACTGGCACCTGATTCTGAAGCAGCAGACTGAGCTGGGCACAGACGGGAGGTGCGGATGGCTCTCTGAGCTCGTGGAGACACTCCCTAGGATGCTGGAGACACTACAGGGCCCTCTGAGCTCATGGAGACACTCCCTAGGATGCTGGAGACACTACACTGCGAGTGAGTGGTGGATGTGTCCTACTTGAGGAGGCCTCTAGAGTTCTGCATTCAAGGGGAAAAGCCACCCCCTCCTATTTCTTGAAGAGGGCTTGACACCGTCCATGGTTCCCAGCTCTGCAATCTGGCTGCCTGGGCTCAAACCCAAGCTTGGGAGCTTACTTGTCAGACAGCTGTGAACAAGTAACTTCTTCTCACCATATTTTAGTCTCCTGATCTCTAAAATGGGCTCAAAAGTGAGAAAAGTTGGTCTGGAGCTGAGGCTTAGATCTGAAGGACCTAGAATGACCCAGGCTGCAGAAAATTAAGTAATGCAGACCTCACCATGCAAGCCTAATGGAAATATCAAGTTAAGATGACTTCAGTTTTCAACGAGAGGGGCCATATGCCTCCATGACTGGCATTTTAAAAGAATGTTGTCGTGGTGTGTGACAACCCAGGCTCCTTTCACACTTTTGCTTTCTTTCTCCCAAGTCCTCCAGAGAAGATGCTAACCTAGGTCCATGCCCCATTACTTTTTAATGCTATCTCTGAACCAAATGGAAACAGCCATGGAAACACTACTGATCACCAAAGGCCTTTCTGGAAATGATCCTGATAATGAATGAGAGTTAGAGGTGGGCGGGATCACCCGTTCACTTGTCCAGGAGACCTGTCCAGGCTCTGGGGAGAGGACGGTGAGAAGCTGACAGCTGGCTTTTGTCTCTTGGCCTCCTTTGTTTGTTTTGAATCTTATCAGGGAAAAAGTATAGTGTTTTGGTGTATACTGATGTGTGGTCCAGAAGTAGTTGAAAGAGAGACACCCCACACACCACACACACACACACACACACACACCCCACATACACAGACAGATAGACACAGCTCTCAGTTACACTGACAGACAGTTTTCAAGTTACATCAACCAGCCTGCTCTTCTTGATCAAGCAAAGTAATTGGTGCCTGCTAGGATGGCTGGTGCACATGCTGCCATCCATCCTTGGTTCACAGAGGGCCAATGACTTTTACCACCTCTTTATGTTCTGAGCACTAGCCAATTGCTGGAAACTCTCCAAGAAGTGGGAGACATACACTACATATTTTTCTTTCTGTCTTCTGTGACAGCCACACATATTTTAAAGATTGACTTTGTTATTTTTAATAGTGTATGTGTGCGTGTGTGTGCGTGTGTGTGTGCACCACATGAGTACACTTGCCTAGAAAGGCCAAAGGTATTAGTGCCCTCCACCCCAACTGGAATTATAGGAGTCTGTAAGTTGCCTGGTATGGGTGCTAGGCAACTAGAAGTTTGTTTTTTTTTTCCCCTGGAGGGGAAAAAAAAACCCAACAAACTGGAGAAGCCATGTACATGGTACACTGGGAGTCTGTAGCCCCCAATCTGCCATGGACAACAGCAGTATAAGAGGAAACCTTAGGGACAAGGAACTGGCCTGAATAAGGGGTCTCCAGGCTGTTTAGAGACCCCCAATCTTCTTCACACAGGGAAACCAGCTGTAACAGTAGTTCACAGGTTGGAGTGTGCGTGGAGAGGCAGGGATGGGGCTGTCAAGTGAAGGGGATGACAGGACAAACCCCTACGTGGAGAAAGGAGACTCCCCCAGAGAACAGCCTGGATGGCATATCCACTGGGTAATGTTAAGTGGCATACACACTGGGAACATTACTTCAAAAGTTGTATCCACAAAGCCAGGCATGGTGGCACATGCCTCTAATCCCAGTACGCAAGAGGTGGAGGCAGGACCAGGCCTTCAAGGCCATTTTCAGCTACACAGTGTGTATGAGGCTAACCTGGGCTACTGGAGGCCTTATTTCAATTTTACAAATCCAGTCACTTTGGCTCCGTCACCTGAAATCAGGTGACTTCTACCTTCTGTCCTAACAAAGGGCTTGCTTTGTTAGCTGCTGGGGACAAGAAGACAAAACCAGCCATAGCAGTGTCAAAATAACAAATGTACAGCAAGCAGCCCCATATCTCGTGGCAGCTTTTCCCTGCCTAGCTCTCTGCAGTGGCTTTAGGAGGAATGTGGCCACATGAATTTTAGCTTTATGATCCTGCTGCTGTGGAAACAGCAACAGTACTTGGATAGCCTTTTTTTTTTCTTTTTGCCCAGTACCTTTCTTCCTGGACACAAAGACCTGAACACCAATTATCCTCCCTTTAACATTCTCCACTTGACAAACAGCTCTTTGGATCAATTGCAGATCCGTTTATTTTAACGGTGGCACTACCTCTGGGTGGCAAGAGTCCGCACTACGGTTGACAGCAACTGCCCGTCCTTGGCTGAGACTTGCATGACATACTGTGGCTGCCCATTCACCAGGCTGCCACAATCCGCCACAGTCTTCACCACAGGCGCGGCTGAGCTGGTGCAGTCTGGCAAGACTTCGGGCAGGTGACTGCAGCGGCTGGTTGTCATGGCAACAGACAGCAATTACTCTGCTAATGGCTTCCACATTCATAGAGGATTTCCATCTAAGAGAGATCAGAAAACAGTTTACTTGGCTGGATGGTTAATGGAAAATGGAGAATTATGGGCCACCAACATCAGCATGTCATTATTTAATATAAAAACTAGGGTAGCTTAGACACGGCATTATTATCTTGTTACTATTTAACACAAGCATACTCGCATACATTTGCACACACACTCACTCATACATACACAGGCCACGAGAGCTATGAACACCTGCTTATGAAAAAGACAACAAGCTTGTGTGCACACACACACACATTTAGGAGCCCTGCTTCCCATGAGGGGGCAGAATGATGGCTCCGAAGCTCAGACCTGAAGAGAAGATAAGCGATTCTCCCGCTCTGCACCAGCGATGTAATAAGTCTTTGTTGACACTCACTAAAAGTTACTAGAATCATTATTAAAACTGCTCGCAACTAGTTTTTCTTGTAAGCAATTTATTCTCTATGCAGTTTTATTCAGAGATGCTAAGATTAAAAACAGGGAGGACAAAAAAGCAAGGGAAAGTAAAGAATTTGGCAAAATTGCACATTCTGGGGCATCTTTCAATCACTTCCCAAATCTGCCACATATACGTCCTGTAATGCAGTGAGCTACCTCAAAAATCACAGATTAACTTCCTGTAAAAAGCTAACCCATTTGAGCCAGTTTCAAACAGTTGCTCAGGCAATGATTAGTTTGATGAACTGCTTTGTTTTTCAAATGGGTAGTATAATAAATACATTAGCAATGGCTTTCGTTTATGTGCTACGGAACGATGCGTGCGTGAGTCATGAGGAAACTTGCAGGATGCATTACACCCAAAGGTGATGTGACACAGCGCCACCACCCACTGTGCCCTTTCGGTCACCTCAAGCTCCACAGGGTTCGAGCTCAGTACGTGGGATTGGTTGACAGAGGAGTTCTTGTCACGCAAGCAGTCAGGGTCATCAAAGCTCAAATCCAGGCAATGCAAACCTTGTCTTTCCCCCTCCAACACAGAAAAAGATACTTGGGATCCCTCCAGGGGTGGTTTCTAGATATTTGTCTCTACTTATTATGTTTTACTTGATCCCTACAGGTCTGGAAGACAGGATCTTCCCACTCTCAGAATTCTGTGCATCAGGGCAAGAACACGATGTTTTCAGGTGTACTTGAGTGGACAGTTTCCCTCCTGACAGGCTCAGGTCTCATTATTTGAAAGAAATGGCCCTGATCTATTTTTGCTACTGAGGTGCATGGCTGACTTCCTTTTTTCTTGTTACCAGAACCCTCCCTGGGTGCGTGTGTGCGTGCGTGTGTGTGTGTGTGTGTGTGTGTGTGTGTGTGTGTGTGCGCGTGCGTTCTGTCCAGCAGCCCTCTGGAATCTATAATGGAGAAATGGCTGTGGATACCAATCCTTGGTTGGGGAGTGATGCAGGAACATTGGCAGTGGCTGTCCATTCATGTCATTTTACAGTACCAAATATCAAAAATCCAAAGAAACAGATGGATAGTATTATAGTTTTATTTTCCAAAAATAGACTTTGTTGGGGTCTGAGGAGATAGCTCGCTGGATAAAGTGCTTGCTGTAGAAGAATGAAGACCAGAGGCCCGCACAACCCACATGCAAGCCTGGCAGCTATGGTGGCTGCCTGTGATCCAGCACTCAGAAGACAGAATCAGGGGATCACTGGAGAAAGCTGGCTAGTTAGGTTGACAGGAATCAGTGAGCTCCAGGCTCAGAGGGAGACCCTGTCTCAATAAACAAAGTGGTGAGAGACTGAGGCATCAACTTTGGACCTGTGTGACAAACCTATGTGTATATCCCGTACATGCACACATACATGTTAACATGCATACACATGTAAAACTAGGTTTTGTTGCTTTACTTTCTATTATATATATATTGTATGTTCTAGAAAGCATGGAGAAACTCATTGACGATCCCACTACTCAGAAACACAGAATTCTTATGGGGCAGATACCTTTTTGTTTTTTGGGCAGAATTTGCAGTGTGGAGATTGCTTGTAGCTGAACCAGAGAGACCTTCCCCCCTCTTTTAAATGGAGTTATAGTAGCGTTCAGTCCAATAAACAAAAGGATGCTAAAAGATGGTCCTCCTCTCAAACTGTGTATAACCCCTCCTCTAGCCTACCCTGACAAAACCTCATTGACATGATTCTAAATTCTCATAGTGCCTCACAGCCACAAAGTGCAGCTTCCTGGCACAGCTCGCTTGCTTCACAAAGCAACCATAGATGAAGAGCCAGGGGTGTGTTGGCAGGAAAAGCAGACACAGTGACCTTCTGCTGCACAGAATCATTATGTCTGGGTGCACTCCGAGAGTCTATTTTTGGCTTTTGCATAACTCCAGCCCAGAGAGTGGAGCTCTCTCTCTCTCTCTCTCTCTCTCTCTCTCTCTCTCTCTCTCTCTCT
>LOJH01007965.1:17114-30233 GCA_001685095.1 Ellobius talpinus | reverse complement strand
AGGAGGTACAATAACCAACTAAGTATGGACAATTGAGAAAAAGGGAGGGGGAGAGGAGAGGAGAGGGCTGTCTGATTCTCTGAAAAAGCATACATTCTGTCCTAAACATGTACTAGTTTTTCTACCTGTAAAGTCAAGACAGTACCTGTCTTAATCATTATGTAATATATTCATCACAAGTCACCTAGATAAACATGTACAACAATATGTATTAATTATAAATTTAAGAATCACCATATATGCTTTGTAAAAAGATAGTATTATGATTAGGATGTTACATGCCTTGATTTACGTAAAATGTTAAAGCTCACTGCCAGGCATCCTGCAAGCACCAACACAGGTAATTCCTTATCGTGAACACACATCCATCCCATTGGTTCGCTCTTCAGGAGAAGCCTGACTAATACCCTTAGAAGCTCCTTTATGCTTATGGTTAAGTTAATTCATACTAAAATCATAGTGAGACTGAATTACTGGAAAGCAAAGATGAGTGAGGGGATCTGCCTTCCACAAGCTCTTTCCTACAGAGGTTGTAGCTTTGAAGGAAGCTTGCTGCTGCTCAGACAATGAGCAAGATGTGACATGAGCTATCTTGCCTTCCAGCGACTCCTTAAAATGCCTGTTATAAATTTACCACTCTACAAAACAATTCTCTTGACCTCAGTGCTCTTTTGGACTCTGTTATTTCCAACTTAATCCTTTCATCCCGCCCCACCCTGGATATATTTAAGAGGCCTGAGCTCAAGCCTGGCTCTCTTTTCTCGTCTGTCTGTGTATCTTAGTGACGGTCACATGCTCACTTGGAACAGGTGTCCTCCCCCACCTCCCTTTATTGGTACTTCATGAAATCAAGGGTAGAGTATAAGCAATTTACCTACAATACACACAAGCCCAAGGTGAAGCCAGGAACTTCCTTCCTACGATCTACACTTGGACATTTTAAAGAGAACATATGCTCTGCTTGTTCTTTATGACACAGAAAATATAAAACGGAACCCTGCAGAAATCCTTCTCAAGTGCCTTGACCATCCCTGCCCGCATGAGGCCTTTGCCTGGCTTTCGTACCCTGCACCCCACTTGACCCGGCCTGACCCTTTTCAGGAAGCTTTCCCACTGTGGGAACTCACAGTAAAGTCTACTCCACGCAAATGGACTCCACCTGCCACATGGGCTCCAAACCACTTACGAAGTGCGGTTTTTATCATCTGGAGGGTTTACCCTGCATTCCTAGTTAGACAGTAAAACAAAATGGACACATGTCTAGCTCCTCTGTAAACTGTGACAGGGCACACCAACAGAGATGGCCCTCGGAAAATGTCTGTGTGTGAGTGGCAACCGTCTCTATCCTGGAGTGGCTACTAATACTGACACTGTGGTTGATCGTGTTCTTTCTCGAGTACAGAAGGCATGCTGTTCCTTGGGGGGATGTGATCCCATACCTGGGACCTGCCAGTTGTATTGTTTAATCTCCAAGGCTTCTCTGAATTACAGCACCAGAGAGTGACACGTGAGCAAGTCCTTATTATGGAGATTCAGTCTGGTGCTAAATCCCAGACTCTCTGTTCAGCTTCCAGGGAGCACCAAGCCTCAGACAGTTCTTTTAATTGCATTTGGCAAAAGGAGTCCTTGTAAAAATATACTAGCAAGCTATTAAAAATAACATCATCAAAATAGCAGGCAAAGGAGAAAGGAAAAAGGAATGCCCCGAAGAAGGCTTAGCTCAAACACCAGTGTGGAAAAGGAAGTCTATTCTGTTTTCTCCAAGCTTCTGTTAGCAACACTGGGACCTTTAAAAACCGAGAGGTGGGAGGCGGAATGGTGGCTCAGGCCTGGCAGCTACATTTATGTTTTCACATGTTTGAATGTTCTGAGTAACTTTTACAAGTTTGTGAATGACCAGAATATGAGTATTTTTCTCTTCCCTTTATTATTTTTCTTTCTATTTTGTGTCTATTTATTGTACTGGGGATGGAACTTGGTGCTCTGTGGACACTAGGCAAGCATTCTTACCCCTGCCCTGATGGGGTAATCTCTTAATGGTGACTCCCTGGGCCTGGGCTGGAACTCTGTTCTGTCATGTTTGCCTAACACACATGGGGTCTGTATTCAATCCACAGCACTGAGAGAGGAAAAAAAATAATTGAGTCTTCTCTGATTTTACCTTTCTATACATCTTTCTTTTGGGGAAAACCTGAAGCTTTCTCTGTATTCTCCACAGGGTAAAACAGGACTTCCTGCCTGCTCGTCTTGAGTTTAGCAGGTGAGATTAGAACACCCCTATTCCAAGTGTGTCTCCAGGTCTCCAGTTTTGAAGTTTTTTTTCTTATTTCATAGCAGAACAAAGCAAAAAAAAATCCCTCTGCCTTTTAATGGTCTCAGAGTTAACCCTCTCAAAAAATTAAAGGCATTTCCAAAATAAATGCAGATAACCTCTAAAAGCTAACCTTATCTAATGACTCCAGGGCCTGTGGAACTTGACAAGATTTCCAGAATTGCTCTTGAGAGTTTGAGGCATCTGCAGTCCTCACAGGAGTGGGGCTGCCAAGTCGTGGGAAAGCGTTAGCTCTTTAGTTTGCCTCATTAAGGACGCACTGTCTCCCTCAGGTCCTACAAAACCCACCAGAAGCATTTAACTGGTTCTTACACTGAGAGACAGTCCTCTGGACAGTTAATTAGGAGCGGTACCTTTTCCAGGGTCGGAGAGTTTTGCGCACTGCTCAGCGGAGTGTCTGCTACACTCCTTGTAGAAAGAAGAAATGCTGCCTAAGCTTAGGAAGGTTCCCACAGAAAATTAAAATTAAAATATAGATCTGATAACTAGGGACAGCATGTGGAATAAAGTTGCTGAAGAAGTTAGGCATCTTGTTAGTTAAAAGCGATAAGGGTGGAGAAGAGTTATAGATCACCAATAGTCATTTCTAAGAAGCTGATTTGATGTGTCAACCAAATGGCACTTCAGCCATGATTAGTAAATAATGACTGTCGCTAGGATACTATTTATGTATCTGTTTATCACTGCCAAGGGAAGTCCTCCTGGGGATGAGCATTAATCCAAGACCAAGACCAGGCATGCACAGCTGCTCACCCCAGGGGTGCTGGGCCACAACAGCACCCACTCTGTCCCCGCAATCCCTGGGCCTTCACACAGCATATCCCTTTCAGTGACCGTCACTGCAATCTTCGCTCATGTATGAATGTTTGTGTAAACTCCTCAGCTGCTCCCTCAGGGTGAAAGGCCTAGCAAGAATTTGTATTCTGTCATCTCTCCCGGAGAATGCAGAGAGGCTTATCCATCTCACTTGCAATGCCTTCCTCCTGCTACTTCCTCTTACAACGGGAAGGAATAGTTCTGTATGTCAGGAGGTGTTGCTAAATTTCCTTTCCTGAGGGAAACAACAATGTCTGTCCCTCTTTCTAAGGTCCCAGTGACAAAACAAGGCATGATTCTGTTAAAATTCACTCTGGAGAACCAGAGAGTCTATCGGGCTTCCTCACAAGCACAGGCAAAGGGTTGTTTGCAGGAGTGTGGGGACCCTCAACCCCAATAAAAGGCCACAGCTGCAAAGCTGCCTAGACGGAGCTTCTCCTAGCCTTCCCTGGCCACATACAGTTAAGGCAGTTTCGCACAGTATGCGGTAGGGAGCAGCTGGATGTTCAGGTGAGGGTCAGTTCCATAACTGAGTGAAAAGCATGAAGCCCAGCTAGGATGATCCTTTTGCAACGGACCTCCTCAACGTGGCAGTGGCGTGGCTCAGAGGATATGCCGCTTTCCTTAGCGACTCCTGTGACTCTAACATTTTGCCTCTGTCCTGAGGCCCACGATTCTGCTTATGGTCAAAACTTTCAAAAACATAGATGGAAAACTTTTCTTCCTTCCCCCATATGCAAAAAAATGTCTCTTTACTGAACTCTAACCCAGCCAATCGCTCCCGGGGCAGGCCTCTTCTACCGCAAGCCACTTCTTCCTCTGCAGGCTTCCTTTTGTTCCTCAGCTGATGGCAGGCATCCTCCCTCCGAGCCTAACCTGCAGTGATCTCTCCCTTGCCCACTAAACTCCAATTTCTCCCGTGGGTCCAAATCTTAGGTTTTGGCATCAGACACCCGGCTGACTCACTCCTTCCCTAATCTCAGGACCGGGTTAAAGGCCCACATTGTTTGGTTTTGTAGACACAAATGCCATGCTCAGTGTGTCCCCTGTCATTACGGAATACTGCCTGCTTCCTTCACTAACTTATCAATGTCAAGATGGAAGGATTTTGTTTTTTTCTGTTTTCATCATTAAACCTTCAGTGCCTAGCAACATGAACAGGATAAACCCTATAATTATCGTGCACCCCTCTTTGTTACAGTCGTTAGTCACCAGGTTTGAACTTACATTATTTGTGAGATTCCTTACCCCCACAACTGAGAGGAGGGGAAATCAATCTGTTCTTCTAAAGGGTTAATGTGATTCCTCCAACAGAATAATTGGGTCTGGAAAACAGTGGTCAAATCTGTAATAATAATAAAACAAAACAAAACAAACAACCCAATTGGATTGAAAGCTAAAATGCACAGCTCAAGTTCAGACAGACGTTATAAAAGGTTCCTCACCTGTATGGTGGGTCTGACTTGCATGATGTGCACACGGTTCAGGAATGAAGAATCATGCTTTTAAAAACTCGTTTTACCTGCTCACAAGGCCTCGTCAAGCTTAATCTTTGCACTTATGCAATCGTCTTTTGGTTCTGACAGCCATTCGGATACCGTAGAATTCATACTTCTCCCAGTATTATCTCTAGGGGCCGTAGGATTTACAGAAACAGATGGGGCTTATCAAACATGGTAGACTAGTGGATGCATGGTGTTGGTAAACAACACCCTGTAAAGAACTCTGGGGCCTGGAAGGTGGACTTCCAGATCCTCTTTGGGGAAGGGCTTCTCCTTTGCTCCCATGGCAGCTCACAAACAGTACCCTCGCAGTGCTGAGTCATCGCTTTTGCAATGAGGAACATAGGTGTGGCATCTATCAGTCAACAGCCTCCTGCAGTGACAGCACATTCACCGAGGACTTTCAGGGCTTACCAAGAGGAAGTCATGGGGAAGTAGATGTCCTGCCCTCTCTCTTTCTTCAGTTTAGGAGGACTGTCTGGACCTCCTTGTTTTGTTCTTACATCTCACAAACACAAGATCACACCAGGAGCCTGCCATGCACTCAGTATTCTCTGCGGTTATCAGAGGATTTTACAACTGTCCCAACTTTCAAAAAGCTGCTGAGAGTTGACAACTGAGAACAAAATAAGTAAGCATGGGATGAAGAGGGGATGTGGGATTTCCCTCTGTATGCTGTGAACATTTTATTACCATTGGTTAATAAAGAAGCTGCTTTGGGCCTATGGCAGGGCAGAATAAAGCCAGGCAGGGAATCTGAATGGGGAGAGAGAGAGAAAGTAGGCAGAGGGAAGGAGATGCCATGTAGCTGCCAAAGGAGACAGATGCCAGATCCTAATGGATAAGCCATAGCCTCGTACCAATACATAGATGAATAGAAATGGGTTCATTCAAGATCTAAGAGCAAACTAAAAAAGACACCTAAGCTATTGGTTGAACAGTGTTGCAATTAATAGTTTCTGTGTGATTACTCAGGTCTGAGCAGTTGGGAACCAAAAGAGCAGTCTCTGCCTACAAAGTGGAGATCCAAACCTTTGGTTCTTTCTAACACCTCACAGAAGCATTGTCTAGCCAAGCAGGTGACCGTCTGAACTTCGGTCAGGTGAAGGCATGATGACCATGCCGTTATCTATAATTACCTGGCATGTTCTTCACCAACCCATCACTATGCCATGCTCCCTGCTTTATTTGGAAGGGACGCCAGGCTCTTCTTTTATCCACTGGTCACAGTCTCCCGTTGACTTACCTGCTCTGTGCTGTGTTTTCTTCAGGGAGCCCTCTGTGCAGCAGAGGCCCCGAGTCCAGTTCTCCACTGCCTGTGAAACTGAAAGCCGATGTCAACTTCCCAACTCTGCCTAGTCTCAGGGAGCTGGAGCCCTACTGGTTCAGTGGAGGGGTTCCTCCCCCACAATCCCTGTTTTGCTCCTTTTTTCTTTTATTATTTTTATTGTGCTATACATTTTTCTCCGCTCCCCTCTCTTCCTTCCCTCTTCCCTTCTACCCTCTCCCCTGACCCCCACGCTCCCAATTTACTCAGAAGATCTTGTCTTTTTCTACTTCCCATGTAAATTAGATCCATGTATATCTATCTTAGGATTCTCTTTGTCATCTAGGTTCTTTGGGGTTGTGGGTTGCAGGCTGGTTTTTCTTTGCTTTATGTCTAAAAGCCACTTATGAGTGAGTACATATGATATTTGTCTTTCTGGGTGTGGGTTCCTCTTAACCTGGGAAGGGTTTGCCTGGACTACTTTACTTTGATTTCCCTTTTCTCCTTGCTTCCCCCTTCCAGCTAATCTGCCTCCTATATAGTGAAAGGTTTGCAATAAGGATTCAGGCTACATAGGAGCCAGGCAGGAAACATGAAGCCCATGGGCGCTGATTACACACCCTCCTGTTTTAACCTGAACTAAATCTTCCATTAAGTAGTTCAGGAACAACACACAGTGAAGAATGTCCTAAATGCAATATGAGATTTATTCTTGGTTGCTAAGAAATAAACTCTGTTGAAACAGCAAGAGTTTATAAAGCAAGAACAATTAAGATAAAGCATTTATTTTTAAACCAGACTAACTGTAAGTACTTTCCTCTTGAGAGACAAATGGGTCCATGATTGAGCCAAGTTAAAATTACATATCAAATCACAAAATGCTTTTTAATTTAAATAGTCCATGTTTAATAATAAAAGAAACCTCTAAAATATTAATATATTTTAAGACCCAACCATTACTAAATCTCAGAGCAGAGTAAATCAGCAATAGAAAATAAATTGTTTTGTTAAATTATTTTCTTCTAACTGTATAATTTCTAATTGTATAATTGGCAGATTAATAGTTTACAACAAATCATTATGCTTTGTATTTTTATGAAGTACTTTACAAGGGGAGCTAAATTAGGTATAATAAGTTAAATAAATATGCTACTTAAAACTGAACTGTAGAAAAACTGACAGTGTTAAAATCTCACTCAGTGACTATTTTTAGATGGTGGTTAGGTAATTTACTACAGTATTTTAATGTAATATTTAGATAAAACTTTCTCTAACAACTTTAATAAAAATTTTAGAGAAGAAAAAATTGAAGGAAGACAATATCACAATGTGCTGAAAATAAAATTCAGCAAAATTAGATTAAAAGCCGAACTGTTGTAATTAAAAAAAAACAGGCAGCATAATTTTCTTTTTGGTAACTCTATGTGCATCTTCAATTGGCTTGAGAATTAACTGCATTCAAATATAAACATGAGTTTCATCGGTGTTTCCATCATGTGTCTTCCCATTGAACAAGCACACACGTATTATACCAGAAGGACCTGTATCTCCTGGTCATAGAAGACAGGAAGGCCTACAGAGCACTGGCTTTTCATCTAACTTAATTTGACAAGTAATTTGAAAGCAGCAGAGAGGTACATTGTACATTGTCTTGGTGCACAGGCAGGTTAGAATAAAAACAAGCTATTTTTGTTTCTTAGACTATATAGATAAGGTAAAATATTCTAGAACATGATCTGAACTTAAAAACAAAAAAAATGGAAACCAGCAATTTCATGCATGTGAGTCAGCCGGCTGAAGAGTTCTTTCACACAGAACTGTGTCCCTTTGAAGTACAAAGCCTCTGAGCACAGTTTTCCTCTCCCCAAACCTGCTCAGCGGAACTTTGCAGTTTTACTTAGTCATTATTTACCAGGGAGCCTTGCTATTCAGATCAAAAGCTGTTGCAATTAGAAAGGATTATTAGGTTCTCTCTTTCCTTATTTAATTGATACTTCCCTTTTACATTCCTTATGTAATAAGGTACAGCAGGAAGAGTTCCTACTCCGCAGATGTATAATACGCGACTATTTAGGTGACAAAGCATTAATAAAGTTTTCAAGGTCTGCTAAAGAATCGTGAAGTTCATCGTTCATATTGTGACTTCTAAGGAACTTTTTAAGGGTGCCTATAGCTTCGATTGCGTCGTTCTTGGATGGTAAGGGCGGGTCCGCTTCTAGAGCTCCGCTGTCCTCCTCCTCATCAGAAGCATAAAAACCAGTTTCATCTTGTTTATTTTCTTTGGTACACTCTGCATCATCATTTGGGGTGTCTTCGCAGGTCTCCAGATCCTCGTCCAGGGCAGCATACTCCTCTATGGACAAACTTTCAGGAAGCTCCACCCCTGCCCCCAGAGCAGGGGCAGCCAGTTCAAAAGCGGCAGCTTCCCTCTCTGCATTGGGCACGTCGGTTTCCAGCGCTGGAGACCTGAATCCTGCCTCTTCATAGCTTTTCACAATGGTCTCTGGGGTTACAGCTCTCCAGCACAGATGCAGTGTATCAACCGCGTCTAGTAGAGAAAATGTAAATTCTTTGCTACTTTCAACAGAACTTAAAAATTTCTTGATAAGACAGTGCCGATATTTGATTTTCAGGCTTTTAATAACGCCTTGTTTCATAGCGACAAGCCCGGAAGACAGGCACGATGGGAAAATTGCTAACTCAATGGACTTTAGGTTTTTCACCTCCGGATGTGCTGGGCAAGAATCAACAAAAATCACCACTCTTCGTTGCTGGGCTTGAAATTTCTCGTCGAGCTGATGCATCCACTGTTCAAATATGGCTGCAGTCATCCACGCCGTTCTGTTCGCTTCATAATACACAGGCAGGGACTTTATGCCTTTGAAACAACGCGGAGTTCGGTTTTTCCCAATAACGAGCAAAGGAAGCTTCTCTGAGCCGTCCATGTTTGTTCCGATTGCCAGCGTTACCCTGTCTTTGCACAGCTTTCCAACTGAGCAAGTCTCTCCTTTATATGCAAATGTGTTTGTAGGTAACATTCGATAAAGCAGTCCGGTCTCTTTTACACTGAAAACATTCTTAGGATGATAATCACTTAAGTAATAAGGCAGCACGTTTTGGTACCAGACAGTGGCAGGGTCTGTAGATAAACCAGTGGCTTCTACAGGCTGTGCTCTGAATACTAAGCCGTACCTGGACTTGAAACGATCCAACCAACCATTGCTGCACTTAAAGTCATTGTGTCCCAGCTTCTGAGCAAAATCATTAGCTTTTAGACGTAACATTGGCCCATTAACGGGAACATTGAGACACTGGGCAATCCGATACCATCTCATCAGTGCCTCTTCCAGATCCGTATAAAACGCTGTTCTCAGTCTTTTTCTCTTCGGATCAAATCTCAGAGACTCAAAGGCTTCCAGAACTTTGTCTTTGTTTTTCATAATGGAAGACAAAGAATTTTTCTTTATTCCGTATTCGGCTGCAACCTCGGCCTTTTTCTTGCCACTCTCCACTGCATTTATGATGTCAATCTTTTCCTCGATGGACAGACTCTTCTTTTTCTTCCCAGTTACTGGCTGAGTCATGGCATCCACAGGAGCCTCGGCCATCTCAGCCCCCTCTCTGAGCTCCTGGTATAAGTTTCTGTAACCAGTTTTGGTTTTCAGTGAGATGTGGACCAGGGCTTTCTGTCTATCATTTCCTGTATTAAAGCTGGTAAGTATCAGTAGTCTAACTCTTTAGGAAACTGACGACTAGACTTATCTTTCAAAGTCTGAAGCAAAGTCTATAAGCGATTAAAAGAGGCGCCTCCTTTCTAGGGTCTTGCACGGCTCAATTTATAGTTCCTCGGAGTTCCAGAAGTCAGGCTAAATTAGGAATCTCATTATGTCAAACCTGCCCAGTCCTGCTAATGTATTTTTGGAGCTGCAATCCTTTAAGATGATCCATTTTATCCATGCATACTTCAACCTTTTACTAGTTTACAAAGGGCCTCAGAGAGAAGAAACAAACTTTCCAAAGTATCCGTACAAAACATCACCTGTTAAGTTCATGTTTCTTCAAAGTTACGGGGGAAAGTGGCATACTTCTACTTCTTTCTTGAAAATGACAGGGGAAAGGTAGCATTTTAGCAATCTGCCAAGGGGGCATCAAGAAAATATGATGACACCCTGAATGGCAGTGAAACAGACAGCAAGAAGTTTCTCAAAAGGCAGCAACCAGAGCTTTCAGGTCACTGCTAACCTCCTCAACCGTCCTCCATTAAAAGCTCTCCAGCTCTGCTTTGTGGGTTTGGAGCCTCCCTGTGCTTTTTGGCTTTGAAAATGTGTGCTTGCCAAAATTAAAGAACTAAAAATGATCCTGGATAGCTCCTCAGTGGCTATTTTCTACATGAGGTCACAGACTATAACCTCTGGCTCCTCTAAAAGCAAAACCAGACGATAGTCATGAGTTCAATTTTTAATAGCACATGGGAGACAGACTTCTTCATAGGAGTCTGCTTGATTGAAATACTCAAATCAAGTGATTGATAATTCCATTAAAAATTTTTAAACTCCGTTCTCACTCAAAGCTAAAAAAATCCAGTAATTTTATAACAATTTAGTACAGTCCTTGACTATACACGGGTCAGTATTACTTGAGAATATGCATCATAATAAATATATTAAGAGAATATAATATAGAAAATTATCTCTACTAAAATAGGAAGTAGGGTTACCATGGTTATTACCCTCTCAGGCCCTCTACTGTCTGTGTGTGGAAAAGTGACTTGCCATAGTACAAAGACATTGGCTTTGGTACAAGATGAGGAATGACTACCATTTAGTACTTAGTGGTTCTGAGTCACCTAACGTAAAAACTTCAGTTATCTGTAAAAGGGAGAAACTGCAGAACTGACTTCATAGAGTTGCTGCACACTCAGTAAAACCCAGTGAGAGCACAAGAGGCATTAGCATAACTTTTCAGGTTTCTGTAGAACAATAGACCATTACGGATGCTGTGAACACCCGTAGCATCTTTGCATGACTGCTAGGGAAAGCCCAGCTTTTCTAAGTGAACAGGATTTGACCGTGCGACTTAGTTCCCTCAATCCCTAGCACATTGTTCATTTATGTGGGGAATACTTGCATATTTTCCTAAAAATCTGTAGACTATCTTTTATGTAAATATTTTGCTCTTATTAGTTTGATATTAGCATTAGAAAACATCTCCCTCCCATATTATTTTGTCAAAAAATAAGCAAGGGCTACAGAAATGATAAGTTGAATTTTTTCTTTGCTCATCCTAACTGACACAATAAAAAAATAGATTGAAAATCTCTAATCTCCAAATTGTATTTTGTTATTTTTTTGAGACAGGGTTTCTCTGCGTAGCCTTGACTATCCTGAAACTCACTCTATAGACCAGGCTGCTCTCAGACTCACAGAGATCCACCTGCCTCTGCCTCCTGAGTGCTGGGTTAAAGGAGTGTACCACCACCACCCAGTGGATTTATGGATTAAGGATGTTCAATATTCCAAATAAAAGGCCCCCAATCTGAAATACTTGTGTGAAGCACTTTAGGTAATGAACACTAAGCCCGTACACACAATCATAGAGACAATGTCACAATGTCATCTTGATCAATATCTTTATTTAGGAAGATATACAACTTGCTTCTTGCATCAACAGTATAATTTCCTTCAACAACAAAAGTCAAATTTCCATAGCAATATACAACAAATTCCTAAAACAATCAAATATGTGATGTAAACTAGACAAACTAGACCTTCCCCTAGAAAAGTATAAACATCGGTACTGCCCAGTTAATAAAGGAATGCTATCCAGCCTTCCACAGAATATTGGCTGGTGCTGGCTGTTCAAGGAGTCATGGCAGTAACTAATATTTACCAAAAATGCTTGTGCTTTTAATAAGCTCAGTGTTCATATCCCCCTTGAACACATTAAGCTGAACAATGCTGTCCTATGAGTTGGAAATATTTTCTCAATGTCAACAGTTAGACTAAGTAATAGGCCTTTCCCTAAAGAATCCTACGAGTGATAAGAATAATATTAGTCTTTAGATATTTGGGTTTGCGTATGAGAAGCGTAGCATCTAGCCTTTTCCAGAGAACTATACGTAAGCTGTTAGGAGGTACATAAACTGGTACAAAGATTATAGAAGGCAAATTAGCAATACAAGAGGAAAAACTTTAAAATGTCTAAAATTTCTTAATCTAGAAAATCTGTATCTATAATTCTGTCTGGAATTGGAGTTACAGGTAGTTATGAGCAATGTGGGTGCTGGGAGCCGAACCTTTACAAGTCTACAAGGTCCTCTCATAAGAGCAGTAAGCTCTTCAAACCAACGGGCTCTTCGTAGCCTAGCAACCATTCATTATCTCATAGTCTATGGGTCAGATGTCCAGGGAACTCAACCGGGTCTTTAGGGTCTCACAAAGCAGACACCAGGATGCCAGTCTCTTATAGAGAGGTTCTGAGAAGAAACAACACCCAAGTCTCACTGAGATCATTCATAGCTTAATTCCTTGCTGTGTAGGACTGAAGCCCTGGCATTTGGGGGCTGCTGCCAGGGATCACTCTCTACACCCAGAGCTGTTTTTCATGTCCTTGCCACAACAGAGAACGTCCCTCCTGTCCAGGCTCTTGTACACTCTGACATTGACTTCCTCTCCTCACTGCTTTTAAAGGGTTTGTGTGGCCCCATTGTTAGGTCACCCAGATTAGCTCCCTTTTCAGTAACTCAAAGCCAACTAATTAGCTACCTGTAAAAATTAACCACACCCCTAAAAATCCCATTGCAGGTAATGATTATGGGAGTGTTAGCCCATCATGTTTATAGGAAGGGAATAATGCAAGGTGGAAGTCATTGGTGGTCAGCCTAGATTCTCCACGGTACATAATATTCTTTGGGTTATAATTTATATCAGAACTGGAAAAATCTAAAGATACAACAAAAAGGTTAGTTAAATTAAGAAATATCTATATATTGAAATACTACTATACCATTGAATAATTTTTTTTTTTGGCTAACCCCAAACTCGCAGTTTCGGCCTCCTCTATAGTTGAGATAAAAGTAGATGTTGAGCCAAAATTGTCTCAGGGCCTGTACCTCAAGGCCTATAGGACAGAGAAAAGCCTGGCTTAGTTCAGGGCCTGTACCTCAAGGCCTATAGGACAGAGAAAAGCCTGGCTTAGTTCAG